>JAUNZO010000703.1:0-81551 GCA_031894775.1 Chloris gayana | reverse complement strand
TAGAACTACACTAGAAATCTGGCGCGGCGTACTGTTGTCACCTTTGTGTTGAGCCCTATAATATCTAATAAAGCATGAAAATTTATAGAAAAAGAAAACTAATTGTAAACTCAAAGACACTTTTGTTTTTAGCTAGCGGGAGATATTTGAATTTTGATTGTTATCTAACATCATACTTGTTATAATATAGAAGTAATCATTGATAGAAGGATATATATTATATTATGATTAACCATGTTTAAAAAATCCGTAAAGTGTTTATCCAATTTGAAGACTAAGACAATTGTAGGATTAAAACTTTTGGATGTTAAAACTTGTTAATTAAAGTAAGCTTAACCATCAAGGCACAACTCATTTGAAGGTCATTAAATAAAAGCATGATGAGCGAATTAAATTTGACAACCAACAGGAAGTTCCGTAAATTGTCAGAATGAATCCTTCAAATGCTTCTTATGTATACAATGAAATTGTTTTTAAATCTTATTATGCAGGGAAGGGCATTTTTTTTCCTTTTAGCTACAATTGTAAATGAAAATGTATGAAGTTTAAAAGTAGAATTGATAAATTCAGTGCTGCACAAAATGAACAAAAAAAACATGGATGTTGCCATTATATACATACCTCTTATCTCATTTCACTGCATCTGAGTCCTTTTCATTGTTCAGTCAACATTGAAAACCAACTACGGCAATTTTCACCTTGGATACAACAACATGCATTTCCTTAATACAAGATGTAAAAAAACATTTTGAACACGGCACTTGCTTATCATCGTCCCTGGAGAATTTCTATCAGCACATTTCCATTTCATTGAATAGTTGAAGCATATGTGCTTCTGATGCTTTATTTTTTTCTCGGTGCATGCCTATCTTCACCTTTGATAGACTTCAGCACATCATGCTGAGATTGGAATAATGAATGTGACCGATAGTTTGATATGCTTTCAAAGCATAAGAGAGAAGAACAGGGAGAGCAAGGTGCGCTGATATTTTTTCTTTCAGATGAGTATGGGGCTTTACCTTGAAATCTTGAATCAATTTGAAAAGTTTAGAACATGAATATATATATATTAACAGTCTGATATACTTCCAAAGCAGAAGAGAGGAGAAACGGCAATTTGAATTTGCTCGAGCACCAAGCGTGCAACCAGGACTGTCAGGGAGGGGAGGAACAGTTCAGCCAGATGTTGCTGAAACTCTAGTCCAGCGCCTTGCCAGGGTAACAGACTGGCCGATCACCGCGCAGGCTCCTGGACTGGCCCGAACAAATCCCCATGACGGTCGGGAGCCCAATTTTAGCCTCGATTTCTGCCGTCTACTGAGGTGAGCGGGCGTCCGGCAGCCTGGACGGTGGCGCGCTACGGCAGCCGTCCGGGCAGCTGTGGCGCGGGAGGGCGAGCTACCCGACGCCTGCATCTAGACCGAGGCGAGGTGCCGCAGCAGCCTAGCGCGAAAGTGCTCGAAGCTTCTCATGAACGGCGGAGGAAACGTCGAGGGGATCGGCCTAATGGACGGTGATGATTCATGAACAGTACCTCAACCAATGGCGTGCCAGAGAACGGCACGCCGTTTAGATATGTAGAGCTTTCCATTAGCATGAATCCCTTGTCTCAAACGACAAAGAAATTCGGAACAAAGAAGTACTTGATAGCACGCGCGTTGGTGCAAGCCTACTACGCAGTAGGACACTCTTACAATAGCTAACGTTTTGGACGCAAGCCAAAGTTTGAACGACAAATATTGTTGACCCGAGGCAGTTCTTAAAAGTGAGTGGAATACGCGATACAAATCTCACAATTAAAATACTGTCTTTGATCTTGTAAATCAAATAGGAAAAGGATAGACAACAAAGCGCGTCCCCAAAATATCTCGAATAGGATTCTAGCATGCAGCAGCTATTGCCCCCAACGTCAGCACGAAAAGTCAATTTGCATGAACTTGGAGATAAGAGCATCCCGCTTTGTTTGTTTTCAAACACTATCGTCATCCTTACAATGCATGCGTACCCTATCCAAGGTTCACTACCAGATACCAATTAGTTTGCAGGCCCTTCAGGATCAAATGACTAGTCATCCTCCGGATCGAAGTCCCTAACCTTCACGTCTGCATCTTCTCCATACTGGATGCAATTGTCGATATACGATAGCACATATTGGATGCTGAGAAATATAAATAAAAAAAGGATGGCTGTTAGAAATACAGGAAGATTAATACATTGTAAATAATGGCATCCAAGGAACTAGAAGTGTCTTATTTACCATCCATGCCATGGAAACACACACCAATCGGTAATACACTTCATTTCAAGCTAGAAATAAGTTATAACATACATTTCATTCATCTAATGTTGCAATCTATCATAATAGATCAGAATGAAAATTTTCTAAAGGCTAAGATTGACTATGGAAATGAATTCCAGCATAATTTTCATAATAGCAAAAGAATGATTAATATCATCACTATAGGAATGCCCGAGTGCGACACAACAGCAAATGTTTGAGGTAGATGAAAAATGCATGAACAGGAATGATAGCAATGTAGCATGGTATGGTTTCCAAGGGAAATCAAGGTGCAAAAGGCTCCATTTGTCACAAGTTTTTTTATACAATAAGAACCATAAATGAAACTATGCAAACTCTTGAGAAAACAATGAAGAGCTAAGGTTCTAGCGAAAGAAAAACCATTACCTGCTCTCCTTTCTCAAGTCAAGTGGTACAAAATTCACCATGCTGTAGTCGTCAACCTACATAATGGGACTGATATTATTGTTTTTTTTTTTTTTTTGAGGAATTACAGTAGGGGAAACCCCTGATTGTGTGCTGAGATAAAGAAAGTTGTAAGAAGGTAAAGTGGAAAAGTAAAAGCACACAATTGGAATCAGTGAGATAAGCAGCATCTCAATTAATTCAGATGCGAGGAAATCAAGAACTACAGCATATTCACATGAGCATGTCAAGATGAATGTGTCTAACTGCTATCTACCAAGATGAACGAGCGCCCTCCAAAGAACTGAAGTACCTCAAATGTCTAAAGGAAACATAAAATACAATTGTCATATAACCATGGACGTAAAGCACTTGAAATCTTGTGAAACTGAAATAGTACCATTACCAGATTAATGGAAAATAGATTTTGCTCGTAGAAATCCCTTACAATCTTAAATATTTATCTACATGCCTGATAAATCAAACAACAGTGTTTGAAGAAGGCAGAGCTATACGAATGTTCTACCAAAGGGAGGCACATCAGAGCCAAACAAATATGGAAACTTTTGGTAGAATGTTCCTTACAACCAAAAAGGCAGAATGATCCCCACTCCCAATTCATAAATTGAAGAGTAAATTTAAATAGAATATAAAAAAATTCATAGAATACAGAAAAAAGGATGTTTAAACAAGATAATACTGTTGGCATTGTGGCATTAAATGAAAAAAATACAATCCAGCTATATTAAGTCTGAGGAAGTCTAAGCCTGGCAGTAACTTTACTTCAGCAGGGTGAACTTCAGTTCAAGACTACAACTCCAACATTTATCGACCCATGACATCACAAACAAAACACTGATCATACCATCCCAACTCAAATATTGGACAACATCATAAGTAATTCACATATCAATGGAAGGCATACCAGTTCAGCTAAACACTTGTTCAGCTTGCCAAACCGAGGTCCCATTTGTCGATTCAGTTGTGACAGAAGAACCTGTGCATTTGGGTCTAGATACCTAGAAATATCAAATTATCATTATAGAAACAGAGGCGGTTAAAGTTCTTGCATCTATATGATGAGGAGGAAACAAACATAGTAACATACTCTTCTACATCTTTCTTGTTTGCGATCAGATCCATCTTTGAAAGGATGTTGATGTGAGGGAGTTCAAGCTGAATCATAGCAGAAAGAGAAGCCATACAACCACTGATGTACTTTGTTACATCAGTAATGAACTGGACCCACATAAACAATCTAAGTCACGTTTGGGAATTATAGAGTTTCAGTTTAACATATTATTCACCAAGAAAAGTTCAATACTGATGCAAACCTGTGAATCAAGAAGGTATACAGCACAAACATTGAAATTTTTCCGTTTCAGATGTTCAACAAAGTTACGCAGAACTGGGACATGAGTGAAGAGTTCGATCTGGCCTGAAAAAAAAAGAGAAGCAAAAGAGAATTAGCTAATTTCATGTGATGTTGTAGCTATAATAAGACTAATGCTTGCTAGTTTACTCAGGTCCATTTAATTGATAAAGAAGAAATAACATGTGGTATGAAACTATGAGACTTTTAAGAGAAAAAACATTGAAGCATGCAAATATAAGTTAAGAATGTACCAGGACAATCAAACACCAGGTAGTCATCATCCAAGTAGTTATCAAGCTGTTCATCTAACCAATCATCCAAACTGTCCTCAAGGTGCCTGATTATTTGTTAAGAAAACAACATGCAACAGGATCAATAAATCCTAACAAATAAATTCCATGCACATAGCTAATTATAGTTCTTGTACAATCAAACCCACAATTTGCATTGCCATATTCAGTCATCTTCAACAGTTGTTTGGCCATAATTTACAGGACACTGTTCCAACTATCATGTAACAGAAACCAACATGTAGTACACCTTTCACCCGAAGATAGTGAAAGTGCAATACCAGTTTCTAACCCCCAACAATTTAAGGTTGCATCCCCAACCCACTAATAGCAATTAGTTCAAAAATTCAACAGCAACGCATTTGCAGATGATGTGCAACAGGGACTTTAGTTCAGAACTAAATAACTTGGGAGAGAAGAAAAAGCAGTAAATGGAGAAAGTTTAAAACAAAAGAAGGATACTCCATGCAATAGATAAGGCCACCGTTTGGTCCCATCCCAAGCTCTTCCATAACATCTTCCAACGATATCAGCTCTCTAATATCTACAAAGACACAGAAAAGTCAAATAAGAGTCGTGGCGAAATTTGCACACACAAAGCATACGAACATCCTTACCCATATCCACCGGATAGTTGAAGTGTTCAGCAGCTGGATCGAGATTGACTATATGAATTGTCCTGCCCACAGTTTGGCAGTGATCATACAAACTGGAGCAGTAGGTTGACTGCACAATATCAAGAGCTAATTAGAGCGATCCATACCCGTTTCCTTTGTAATGAAATAGAAACCAATGAGAGAAACTTATGCACATTTTTGCCAGTTCTCTCACACGTACGAACAGGTGTACCCATCCCAGGAATCAACAAAGATTGAAGTAAACAGCAGATGTATTGTAGGAGAAATCGCCTCACCATGGGAGGTTAAAAAAAACTATTGGAACAGCATTTTAAGCTACATCACCAGGAACTAGAGCACAAACAGAGCCATAATCGATAGGAGCAACAAAAACAAATTCGCACCGAATTAATCAGCGCATGGGATCAAACTGGAGCAGTGAGCTGGCTGCATAGGATCAAAAGCTAATTGGAGAAGCCATTCTCAGGTCCTCCATAATGAAACATTGACTAATTAGCATAAATTATGCACGTTTTTGATTTTGCCAGTTCTCTCGCACACGAACAGGAATACCCATCACACAAACCAAAAGAAAAAAAAAGTAAAGTGCAGAAATATAGCAGAAGAAATTGCCTGGCGTAGGAAACGTACCCCTCCAACCGGAACATAGCATTTTATAAGCTATATCACCAACAACTAAAATGCAAGCAGCAGAAATCATAGCCTTAATCGATAAAAAGCGACAAAACAAATTCGTGCCGAACCCTAATGCGCGGGCGATCAAACTAAGCATCACGCGACTAAGGCAACCACTGCGAAAATTAAACGCAAGATGAAGGGAACGGGGAACCTAGACCCTCACCTTGCCGCTCCCGGCGGGGCCGATAACGAGCTGCGCATACCCCATAGGGCGCGATGGTGGCGGCGCGGCGCGGCGCGGGGCGGGGCGGGGCGGAGCGGAGAGAGGTTTGGAGTACGGGTTTAGAGAGGGGGCGGTGGTGGTGAGCAAGAGGAGAAGGAAAGGGGATAGGCGGAGGAGAGATGGCGGCGAGGACTGAGGAGGTAGGCGGCGCTCGAAGGAGGGCCGCGCGGAGGGTGCCGATTAGGGCGGCCAGTACAGTCGGTGGCACCGTGTCACGCGAAACGCGACGGTACAAAACTCTGTTCGAATGAAAAATCGAAACAGACAAAAAAAGGTGATTATTAATAAAAAGTTATATAAATAATGGTAAATTATATATCCTGGGCGTCCAGGATTTAACGGACTGGCGTGGTCAACCTGTCGTCCGTTGGATCTACATCTAACCGTGGAAGCAATCCCCACCGGACAACGCGGTTTGGACACTCGGGTCTTCGAATTTTGGGGAGTCGCGCCCGTCCCTCCCACTCGGTTATCGGTTATTCTGGATTATCCTCACCGGCTCCGTTAGGGTTGGCTGCCACGAGCTCACCGGCGGCCGAATCCGCCGCTGCGCGCTCACCGGAGACCAAATCCGCCGCCGCGACGCTCCATTTTCTTCCTGGTACGCGCGAGATTTGTTTTGTAGCGTGTATTTTCAGGAATCTCTCATGCTCGTTGCTGTCCCCTGATCTGTTTTGCAGTCGCCGGTGAGGAACGCCCCGCCATCCAACCGGTCACCGGCGACGACTATACCGCGCGGCACTAGTATCCGCCTCGGTACGCGGCGACCGGGCCGAACCCCACCCCGAACCCCACCCCGGCACCGACGCGGAGAGGATCTACTTCCCCGCGCCTCCCTTCTCCGCCGGCGGCAACGTCGACCAGGTGCGCTCCTCCCCGGCCTACTCGTAGCCGCACTTTGTGTCGGCGGCCAACTCGTAGCCCGGGCGCCTCCCTTCTCCGGTAGCGCCTAGCGGCAACGTCGAGCAGGCGCCCTCCGCCCCGGCCAACTCACAGCCGCCCTTCGCACCGGCGATTTGATCTCATTTCAATTAACGGACGATTTGTTCTTAGTTTTGACGAGTTTCTGATGTATCTGCAGGCAGTAACAAAATTGAGCTTCGATCCCCATACAACAAGTCCTAAGCAATTTATCAGAGGAGTTTTTATTCAAGGTATTTGTGATGTTTTTCGAATCTAGTTCTTAAACATTGCCCATCATTTGAAATTCCGCGTTGAGGATAAATGAGCTAGATGTTGGGGTCATTTTTTGCATGCTTGACTCAGTTTTTGTTTATGCTGGAAGCAATTTATGGTAAAAGCCTAGGATTTGTCGCATAATTCTCATTTCCGTTAGCTACAGCCTAGCATTTTTCTCAGTTAATCCCATGGAGTGAGTGACACACTATATGTACAGAAGCAATCAAATGTCATGTTTCACTGCATTTCACGTTATAGAACAGATTTTGTTTTTCCGATTTCTATTGAAAGCAGCACTTATTTTACCTGTTTCAAGCCTTTTTGTCTTGCTAGAGTTATCTTCGTTTTTGTACTGAATAGCACATTTACTCAGTATTTTTTTCTTGGGTAATTGTCTGATTGTTGCACTGGATCGCTATGGATAATTTGGATCATCATCTGCATTTTATTAGTTAAGCCTATCTCATCTGAGTGCAAACTAGGTGTCATTGGCTTCAAGTTTATTACATTTTCAGGACGTGCAGTTTTACATACATTTATATGCCTCATTTTCACCCTTTTTTCTTCCAGATTTGTCCCTATATGCCTATTGTAGAAGGCCTTTTTGCAACTGTTCTCCAAGCAAGTCTGGTTAGTATGGCTAACAATCCTCTTTTTTACCCATATTGTATTCTTTTCTATGTTATTTTGGTTGTTTGTATAGATGTTATCCAAGCAAGTTATGGTTATTTTGTATATCTGGTTTGATGATTAATATCTAGTGCCCTTTTTGTACAATATGCACTAAACCATATCACTGATGTTCATCTCATTATCAGTGTAGCTTTTGGTAGGACGCAGCTTACACCGATCTGTGCCTGGTTTAGAATGCAGCTTCATTTTTATTTCTTCGAACTCTTTGACCTGTTTCGATCTAGCATGAGTTCTGTCTCTAAACCCTTTTTCCTTTACAGTACTCGGAAGGAATTCTAATATATATTTCTATATTACTAAAATGTATAATTGTGCTTGTTTTCATGAGGCAAATCTCCAAATTTGTAATTTGGCACAACCCAACTTTCTCTTATCAGAGTGACCTGATCCTGATCAAATTTTCTCTCATCATTAGTTTTGCTGTGTTATTATAAGGCCTACAGAGTTTTTACTAGTGTTTATGGGTTTCAGTATGTTCACGTGTATTTTGTACTAGCTGCTATGGGCTCAACAAATCTTTTTTCTTTTTTAATGCAGCAGAAGACTAGTCATTGTACAATCCATGGCTAGGATAAGCAAGCATAAGAATAGCACAAGGGGTGGTCCTTCGCGCTCTCGCAATCCCTGCCAAAAAAGCCTGTGGTATGACCATGCCGGATAAAAATCTCTATGTGCTTTTTTCTTTTGAGTTTTGCATGTTCCTACCACATGAGAAAATTTATATACTAAGTTATTATATAGGTACTCTTGCAGCAGTTTTATTAATAATGGGAAGCAATTTTATTGACTCCTGCATGCACAATTGTCTATCAGCAAAGCATTTTACTTAACCCTACAAAGCAATTTCACTTAACCGTGCATACACATTTGGCCATCAACATAATGTTCTGTTTTTTTTCTTGCTACTTAAACTGCAAGGCAAAATCCCTTAGGTTATGTTTTCCCTGTATTGCGAGCTATTTATAAATACAATTCAATTGTTGGTGATGTTAAGAGGAAGGAAAATCGCTTTTTCCTTGTTTAGAAACATTAATCAAATTTGTTGCTTGTTTACTTTCTAATTTTCTAGATTATCTAAATACTATTATTTTCCATGAAAAAAGATTTTAAGTGACATTCAACAAAATATCTTTTTTGTGCTTTTTTCAGGGCGCACGTAACAGAGCATCCCCGGCAAGACTGTTCAAGCTTACAAAGCATTTGACCAAGGAACAAAAGGACCCGATAAGTGCAAAAGGTTTTGGAGGTCTGCTGGCTATAGCTTGTGATACATTACCTTCGAGATCCGAGCGCCCGGCTGACAAGGGTGTGCTTCAATACCGAAACCGGCAAGCTGGTTGTACCTGGAAGAGGGGAAATCAATGCTTGCCCTGAAGCTGTTCACCATATTCTTGGCCTTCCGTTGCCCACCGAAGAACCAGTGCCTGTCCCGTATGACCTGAAAGTTGATGCCATCAACTTCATTCATGATAAATATAATATTGAAGATGGTACAGCACCAAGGATCAGCACCATTGTTGAAAGGACACAAGGCAATAAGGAAGCCAATGAGGATTTCCTTCGGTCATGGCTTATGCTTGCCATTTCAACATTCTTGTGCCCATCCACATCACTTTTCATCAGCCCAAGGTGCTACCCTGCTGTAATGGACTTGGCAAACATAGACAAGATGAATTGGTGCCAATTTGTTGTAGAACAACTGAAGGCATCTCTCAGCAAGACCAACAGGAACTCTGTTAAAGGATGTGTCTTCTTTCTTGTTGTAAGTTTATCTCCTTTGTCCTTTTTTCACACCATTTTACCGTTGACAATAATTGTTCTTATTTTTGGGGTTTTAACTTCTATCTACTTAGGTTAATTATCGGTTTTTCTTATCACCGATGCATGTGGTGTTAGGTACTGTATCTTGACTCGTTGATCGGTCACAAAGTTGATATACCAGATACCAAGCCAAGAATTACAGCATGGGATAAAAGATCCTTGGAAAAAGTCATTGAGCTTGACACAAAGAACGATGGATCTTTTGGAAAGCTCGAGGTCAATTCTTTTTCCTTTCTATGTTTTCAAACTTTTGTTTCAATTATAGTAACAAGCAACTTACCATCCTGTTTCCTATTTTAATATCAGATTATGCAATCAGAATTTACTACGGTTCGGAGCTCATCGTTTGGTGGAACTTTTGATATTGACGATTTTCTCACGTCAAGGTTATCTTCACGGGTTCCACAATCGGTATGATGACTTTTTTTATCATTAATGCTTCGTTTGAGTTTTTCTGGCTTTGCCTACTTTCCAAAAGCATTGTAATATTTTTTTTCAATACTATTTCTAGTAGTGACTATATGTTTGGTGGCTTTGTAGTGAAATTTTTTGGAATCATGGTTGCTGCCCAAGACTATGGGTCATTGGCAATGCAATTCACTAGAGCTATTTGTCTTTCCCGTTTTTTCTTCGACGTGTGCATTTTAATGTTAACTAATAAGCAATCTGATACTGATCACTAAGCATTTTAATTGTAACACTTAAGCATATATGCTTTGCATTTCTAACAATATCAATGTGTTAGTTTACCTTGTTATATTAGAACAACTTTGATGCAATTTTATCACATGTGCCACAGGTAATTTATATACGTAATGTAGGCAATTTAACTAAGGTTAGCAAGCTATTTTTCAATTATGCATGAGCAATTTTAAACAATCATGCAATTTTAGCAAATGTCCACAATAATCATGCAATTTAACCTTTTTCTTTTGTTTCTGTTTTTTGTACAAGCACCTTACTTGCACCTTTCTAATTGCAGCAAAAGAGAAAGCTATCCGAAGCCTTCAATGGAGTGTTTATTGCGATGGAGAGCGTTGTTCGTGTAGTATCCGAAATAGCAGAAGAACAATCTCAAGCACCTGGCACAAGTAGAGCTTCGGAGGGGTCAGCTAAGAGGAGGAGAGTAGTAATTGAAGAATCGGAATCGGAGGAGGATTTTGCAGATGAGTATTCTGGCTCCGAAGATGAACCGGACTCAACATATCATGAAGAATCGAAGCTAACTTAAGTGAAGGCGAGTGCAAGCGACACCTCAAATGATTCTCGCTGAGATGTCGCCACAAACAAATGAGGAAGAAATGGAATACCCAATGCCACTTGCTGCTCATATAGTGTCGGGACCTGAGCCGGATGTTATTTTATTGGAGGATGAAGATCGCTCGCAACCTTTGGCTGTTATTTCCCCACACATAGTTTCAGGACTCGAAGCGGATGTAGGTTGCTCCCAACCTTTGGCTGATATTCCAAATATTCGTGATGGTAATTCAGGGAAACGAAGAAGGGCCAGGCTGCGTCTCCAACAAAAGGAAGTGGTGAACCTTGTTACCCCGAATGTCAAATTCCACAAGCCCATGACCTGGAACCCAAGGGGAATGATAAATCTGCCACACCAAAGTGTTCGGTGTTACCAGAGGTTAACAACAAAGCCATCCCACACTCGGATACTAGAAAATCCACCTTGAGAAGGACTGTATTTGGGAATTTTGACCCACCACCATTTGACATTATGGGTTCCCTTGAATCGGCTCTTCACAAAAGACATACAATGATATGTTTGATAGCATCCCTGGCCATGTCTTGGACAAGATGGAGCAAGATGCAATCAAACTAAATGAGGAAAGAAAAAGAATGACAGCAACTAAAGGTCCAAGCACATCGGAAAAGGCTGGACCACAACCAACTACTTCTGCAGCAATACGAAACAAGGTTTGTTTGTATTTCAACTCTTTCTATCAAAATATTTTCCTTTTACAAATGATGCTGCTATCTGAATATTGTTTAGTACTGACAATGTAAGCACATTTTTTAATGCAATGCATCATAGGCATTTTAATATTTTAGTTCTAAGTACATTATATTAAACTTGTAAGCAATTCATGTTATTTCTCTAAGCAAATCATCATCCAAACCACAGGAACCCCAACTTTCTACTACACATATGAAGAAGTTTGATGCAACAACTCCAGAGGTATTGCAAAGCAAAATTGCAAGTGCCGGCAGTTCCGGTACTCCTTTGTACCAGCCACATCCTAGAAGGATCCTCAAGAAAGCTGCTGTGCGGATGGCCCCCTTTGTTGAGCAAAATAATAGCGACCGCTTCAAGTGCAGCAAGGACACCATCGATGTTTACAATGCTGTCTGTCGTTTCACTCACGGGAGGCGTACCGGATCTAGCCGAGCCCCAAGCAAGAAGAGTATGCATTTAGTACCCATCCTCTTTTTTCATATGTTCTTTTTACTTCTCTGTTTCACTGATATTGTTTTATGTTTTTTTTTCATTTCTGGTTTCTAAAAAAAATGCAGTACAATTGCAGTAAACTTTTGGGAGTTTTATGTTCATATGAGTCAGCTATCCGAGTCCGTACGACCTGGAGGAGAACTCGGCAACACCGTGGCTGAAGTCGCTATTTGCACCATGAACGAGTTTGACGAAATTAAAAAGGCTAAAGCTAAAAGACGTGTACTTCCATTGAGAGTTGCTGTGAGTTTCTCTTATTATGCTCAAAAATTAATTTATGAAATTGCCCATGCTTGGTTACTTTCACTTCACTAAACTATTGAACCTTTTTTTTTTGCAGACTTTCCTTATGGAGGGGAAAACCGATGCTCCTCAAGTTAAACGTGTGTTCCGAAGAGCTGACAACCACCTGGACAGGTGCCAAATGGTACGTTAATTTTCATGCCTAGTTTTAGTTAGGCAACATTACTTATTTGTTCAAGCATTTTTATCCTAAATATGTTGGCAATTATGTTTGACTTGGAATCGCAATAAACACTCCATTGAAGGCTTCGGATAGCTTTCTCTTTTGCTGCAATTAGAAAGGTGCAAGTAAGGTGCTTGTACAAAAAACAGAAACAAAAGAAAAAGGTTAAATTGCATGATTATTGTGGACATTTGCTAAAATTGCATGATTGTTTAAAATTGCTCATGCATAATTGAAAAATAGCTTGCTAACCTTAGTTAAATTGCCTACATTACGTATATAAATTACCTGTGGCACATGTGATAAAATTGCATCAAAGTTGTTCTAATATAACAAGGTAAACTAACACATTGATATTGTTAGAAATGCAAAGCATATATGCTTAAGTGTTACAATTAAAATGCTTAGTGATCAGTATCAGATTGCTTATTAGTTAACATTAAAATGCACACGTCGAAGAAAAAACGGGAAAGACAAATAGCTCTAGTGAATTGCATTGCCAATGACCCATAGTCTTGGGCAGCAACCATGATTCCAAAAAATTTCACTACAAAGCCACCAAACATATAGTCACTACTAGAAATAGTATTGAAAAAAAATATTACAATGCTTTTGGAAAGTAGGCAAAGCCAGAAAAACTCAAACGAAGCATTAATGATAAAAAAAGTCATCATACCGATTGTGAAACCCGTGAAGATAACCTTGACGTGAGAAAATTTCTGTTTTTTTCTTACAGAATATGTAGGGAATAACGTTTTTTTTTATTTCAGGTTCTATTTCCTGTTCTTGAACGCTTCACACCAAAAGATCTAGCTGAAATAGGTCACTATTTTCTACTAGTTCTCAACCTACGCAATGCAAGATTTGAAGTACTTGACTCGCTGAGGAGCCTAGATGATGAAAGGCTCTCGAGTCGCTGCAATGATTTAATTGCTGCCATTAAAGTTCTTTGGCACAAGCATTATCCAAATACCAAAAAGAACATCGACAACTATGATTTGGTTCAAATTGAAGTACCATCTCAAGGCAACAAGTAAGAAACAATTAACCTTTCTCATGCTGATCTAACTCAACTCAGCAGCTGTATTTTCTGTTCTCATTCTTGTATATTTGTTTTTCTCTTCTCATGTTGCTATGTTTTGCATGTAGCTATGACCGTGGATTTCACATGCTAATGCACGCTGAACATTATGATGGGCGTGAAGTTGCTTCATTCACAGGAAAAGATATGCCCAATATACGGAAGCTTCTAACTGTGAAATTGCTTAATCATGAGAGGAACGACGTGAAAAATTGGAAGGACAAGCTCAACTTGAAATAAGGTATTATGCTGATCAGTATTTATGGTTCATGTTATGCTTCATTGTTACTGATTACAAGCACATATGACAACATAAATTAAGCAATATATAAATTTATATATCTGCAACGCTCTCTACTCCATTTGGCAACATAGTACTTTTTGTGGCTTTTGCTGATTTTTTTGTATGTTTTTCTGCTTGTGACTTGAACCTGCGTGTTCTTGTTCGACCTTTTGTCTTCGACGTATCTGGGTCTACAATTACTTGACTCCTGTTGGCATCATTCTGTACTTGGCTGTTTGGCTGATTTGCATTGCTAGGGTACATCATTTCTTGAGGGATTGCTGCAGCTTGTGGCACGATTGGAGTAGTTGTAGCAGTAGGCTTTTGTGCATTTGCTTTCCTCCTCTTTGTCTTATTTAGAGCTGCCAATTCTGCCTCCATAGTCTTTATGTGACCCCTTACAATATCTCTTGCTTCATCTGACTTGCTAGCGGTCATAGCAATCTTTGCCAAAGAACATGACAGGTCCGCAAAGCGCAACTGTTTTTTTGAACTCTCGGGCATAGGTGGCTGTTGAATCCCGGGAAAATTAGCTATGCTAACTGGATTTTCCAAGGGAGTCTACCTCTTTAGTATGTAGTTCTCCGGTATTTTCTTTAAGCCATGTTCAGTAGCAACCTTTAGGATATGGCAACATAGAACACCATCCCTGCTGAATTTGCAGCACCGACACCAAAAATAGCTACTGTCTTCAGCAAACGTAACCTCATATGCCCTTGTGCCATAGCCACAAACAAACTCACCAATAGGGGCTACCCTGAACAAGTTATAACCCACTGGTCGCGCAACATATTCTGCTGTTTTTTCAAGCTCAGCACGAAAAACCCAGTAGATTTTCCTAGTATACACCTCAAGCGCGTGCTTCTCAATAGGATACTTTGACCACAATTCAGGGACTCTTTGGTCTGTTCTGAAATCCTGACCACTCTCGGCTACATCTGTTTTTTCTTGGATTTTCTTGTACTGATATGTGAACTCGAGGATAGAATTCTTTGGATTTACATATCTCTTTAGCACTGCATTAAACCCCTCGCTACGCTGGGTAGACTGGAGGAAAGGGAAGAAGCAATCCATGAAATATGCAGGAACCCATAATTTCCTTATTTCGTAAAGATTCCTGAGTATTTCATTGTCACCAGCTGAATATGACTCAATCATAGCATTCCACCCGAACTCAAACTCGGACGGAATCAAGCTGTGATCAATAATGTCATAAAACTAACTCTGCATTCCTTCTTTCTTACTCGAAGTAGTGGTGCAGCCTTGCTTTAACCTTTGATAAGATATGCCAGCGACAGCAACGGTGATTGCTTGTCTTGAATACATTCCGCACTGCTGCTGCCATTGACAGGTCTTGATCCGTTATTATATTTGCAGGCTCCCTCCCTCCCATGCACTCCAGAAACATCTCAAATAGCCACTCATAGCTGCTAGCTGATTCATTCCTTAGGAACCCACATCCGACCTGAACCGATTGCCCGTGTCTATTGATAGCAATGAATGGAGCAAATGGCATCTTATATTTGTTGGTTAAATAAGTGCTATCAAAAGAGATGCAATCATTGTAAGTCTTGTATGCTTCCCTTGCAGCGCTGTCCGCCCGTAACATATATTCTAACTTGCCATCTTCGTCAAGCTTCACTCGAAAGAAAAAGTTAGGATCCTCCCTTTCCTGTTCGTAAAAGTAGTCCACTGTTTGTGCAATATCAAGTCCTGCTGATTCTGATCCGATGCTTGACCTCGGATTGCTAACATGTTTTGCTGTGTACGGAACGTGTTGTGCTGAACCATAAAGCTCGAAACAAGTTGCATCATCCTGCTTGTCTCAATGTTGCTAGTGTGTAGCAATCTTAAGAAGTTCACCTCTTCTTCTGGTATTGCTGCGTGGGATTTCAAAAACTTGGACAGGGAGGGTTTGTCAACCAAATCATGGTTATGCTCAGCAACAAATTGCATGACTTCCCAATTGGTACCATTGTGCTTGATTAGTAATTTTGCTTTGCAGTTTGTGTATATCATCCTCTCCCTCTTCCTTTTCTTGCCAACATGCATACTCTTGGACAAACTTGTCTCATCGCTCTCCGAATTACTACCACCAGAATTGTATGGGATCCGAACTGCCTCAATCTCATCACTAGTTGCCTTAGGTTTCTTGCCTTTTCCTTCTTTATTGCACACAAACTGAATTTTCTTAACTTCACCTGCAAAGCCGGAACGACGAGATGTTCCTCTCCGGACAGAGAAACCTTTTCTTTTGGCATAGGCATTGTACAACTTCCTTGCTTCTTCTATGCTTGTCAAAAGTCATGCCTACATATGGTTCTTGCGGTGACGAGAAAACCTCAAAAGTTTTATCTTCTTCAACTGGACTATCACTCACTGCTGCAACTGGTTCTTCCAACTCCGGAAGATGTGCATTATTTTCATGTAAATGCGTCTCTTCCAAGGAAAGCATTATTTCTGAAATAGCAGGCAATTCATCGTTTCCATTTCTGGTGGAATGATCTGTTTGAGTGCAAAATTGTGTGGAATTGCCACCCATAAAACTAAAATGCTCATCATCTTCGGGAGGTGGAAAGTTAAGATCCATTATATTGTGTAACATCCAACTGCCTGCATTTTTCAAAGACATAATTCCCTTATAAGTAACATCAATTTTTAGTTAGCCAAATATAGAAAAAACAGCCTAATTATTTTTACATTGTAAGCAATTCCCTATCTTATATTGCCTATTCTTTTTGTAGGTTTCAACAGTTTGGTTTCAAGCACAATCTATGGGACAGGTTTCAACAGTTTCGGAGTTGGACATGATTCTTTTTGTACAGTTGAATCTAGTGGCTAGGCAACCAGGAATCAATTCATAAGATAACTTGAGAATCTGTATTTCGACATGGTTCTTTTTGTACGAGTGCCTTGGGAACCTGAAATCATAATGTGGACATGTTTCTGCTCTCATAAACCGAGAGGCATTTCTACCTTTTTATATGACCATGAAGTGTCAGTATGTTCTCATGTGATGTGGTTCGGAAGAAACTAGTGTTCAATTGCTGCTCTGTGCAATTCTTAATTATAAATAAGGTAAATACTTTTGCATCCATGAGCAATTTTATACGCCTGGTCAAACAATTGTTCCCAACAGATTTTTTTTCAGATTGCAGCAGTTTTATACGTCGGGACAAGCAAATATTGGGGATCTCGGATCATGACCTATGAGAAACCATCTAATACACTGCACAACTTTTCACAATCATGAGGCAAAACTCCAAGAAATTGTACCAGAAGATCCAAAGCAAAATAAATAACAAACAAAAGGTAGATCCACATCAATCGCACCTAATATGATGAGATTGGGGAAATCAGGGATTAAGGATTGGGGAAATCAGGGATTAAGGACGGATTGCTAACCTCGGTAGTTGTGCATGCTACGATCTTCTCCCTTCTCTCTCCTTCGAACCAGCAAGGAGACGCTGCGATCTTCTCCCTTCTCTCTCCTTCGTACCAGCAAGGAGACGGCGACGAGCGACTCGATACAAAGCAACTCGATGGATGAAAGTTGCTGGACGCCTCAAAACGTTTCTTGCGCCATACGATTTGTTTCAGCTGGGGCCCACACGTTTTTATCCTACGCCCACGTCCCGCTCTTCTTTCCCGCGGTCCCGCGCGCGACGCCGTGCGCTCTAGCGTAACGTTTCCGGATCTCCCGCGCGCTGGTCCGCTCTCCCGCCGAAAAAGGAAACGCCAGGAAGGCACTTTCCCAAAAAGGACGGCCAGGCCGGAGGCATATCGGATGGCCGGCCACGCGTTAGCACAGTCCATAAATAATACTAGTTAACAATACTTATGTCTTAGTTGTACATGGGACAAATCGATTGGACGTATAGTATTTTTCTTAAATCTAAAAAGTATACATAATTTTGAAAACTCAATACTCATCATTCCTTAAATTAAAAGTTTAGCATCCCGAACCAAAAAATTTGTAACTAGTACAAAAAATTGGGAAAGGGATATTTCCGGATGTAGTATAGCAAATTAGCTCATACACGCAAGAGTTACATTGGTGATTACAATGGTGAATCTAAACTTCTTCTGAAAAATCAAAATAAATAATATCTCTTACTTCTCAAACAGTCCACTCTCAATGTATTATAATATTCTAACATCTTTAGAGTCTTCTCCAGTTGAATTAATCCATTTCTAATAGAGAAAATTCCTTCTATGTCTCTGGAAAAAGTTCACTTCTCTTATGTCCTGAAAAATTTACTTTTTCTTATGTGCTCCGATTGAAATTATCTTTCCCTTGTATGTCACATCAAACCATTTTTTTAATCTTATAATGATTTATTTTTTTCTCTTGTACCGTTATCGACTTGAAAGAAGACTTTCATTGCTTCAATATTTGAGCTATTTTTTATGGTGACATAAGAAAGAGCAATGAACAATTTTTGTTATTAGGTCCACCGCAAATTCAACACAAATTATGAATACAAAATTCAAATGAATTAAGCTTACCTTAATTTTTAGGTGCATTAAATACTTGATAAAATCTTGAAAAAACATATAATCATATTTTGTGATGTATTATTTTTTTTAAAAAATCATGCTTAATCTTTGAATAAAATTAGTTTACAATATATTTTTACTTGGGAGTGACACGTAAGGGATGACATAGAAGGGGGAAGTATTTTTTTCAGTGACATAGGAGGGCTTGATACTTTTTTTAGGGGCATGCAAGGGATTTTCTCTTTCTAGTAACATGCGCGATATTTCTTCTCTTACGTAGGTTTTGTCACATTACATGGGATTCTAGCAGCCCGTACTGCATTGGACCCTTATTAAAATGAAAAGTGTATATAATATCATATGAAAGTATTGGAACCCTAGGAATCATCTGGGGTGATGGTTGGGTCTCTAGTGTTGAAGAGGTTGGACACAACTTACGTGGGTGCTCATGTATAGTAACTTAACTCTTAACAATGGATATAGTGAAGAGCGGTGTACATGATGCGCATCATTCTTGGTGGCGGTGTCTTTGCGCGGGTGTTGTTCTTGCGCGTGGCGATGCAGTAAGGTAACGAAAGTGACAGTTCTAGCGCAATCCACAATTGAAACTTTGGTGCTCACGTTCGATCGAGGAAACACTCTCTCTCATGGATGGGCCAATTCAATTCAAAGGTATTTAGTTGAATACTCATTAGTTTTAGCAAAAAAATGTATATGCAACCTATGTTTATATATGTGTACACAAAAATAAAAGAAAAACTAGTTGTCACTCAATCCTACTAGAAAAAAAAAGCCTGACGTCACATACGTCTAACCAGTGCAGCTAAACAGCAGAATTGACCCACAGTTGTCCTGTAATTTGTAGGCTTGCTTACCATATTTCTGTTTTATCCTCTATTTATTTGATTGCTACATTTGATATGCTGATCATTTTTATTTGCTCAACAATTTCTGGTTAAAGATCGCCCACATGAAAAAAAAACATATTAGGATCCATTTTATTAATCAAAAACGTTGGAATTTACAGTAATTGCTACACATATCCTTTGAATTAAGGTGTAAAAAATTCCACTGAAAATTTTGAATACCCATTCACTAAATCGTGGGCCTGCCTAGTGTTCTTGTAAGTTGACGCCGGCCGCCGCAGCACATCAAAAAGCATTTGGCGCGCAGCGCTTTCTTTAACCGATATAATCGCTGGAAAGTCGAGTTAAAAGCTGCCGGGAGTCTTAAGAAATTGGCAAATTGTTGCAGGAACCGCAAGTCAAATTTGCGCTGGCATCCAGACTGCTGGCTGGCCTCACCGGCTGGCACGTGCTCTTCGTGTGGGCGCACACGTCGGGTTGATCACTGCCGGAGGCGCTTCCAAGTCGATTGCGCCGGGTACCCTGAACTGGAACCGCATGAGCTGGCGTACGGCGTGCGAGAACACGGCAAGCATCAGCGCCTGGTGTATCTCTGCGCGCGCCCGGTACCCTGATCTGATGAAAGATGCTCCTTGCAAAAGTGAAAGTTTATTTCAGTGCATTTTTTTATGTTCTTTATATGTGTTGACCCAATGACTCTACAGTGGTTGGAGAGGCCACGACACAGCTGGCTGCAGCTGTCGAGAGTTGCACGAGGGCCGGCCGGCATGGCGTGGAGTCGTCGCCGCCGCCGCGTCGGTCTTTCAACGCCGGCGGCGCCACCGTCGACGACGACAGTATATCTTCGATGCTTCGGAGGCACCGTCGGCGTACGTGCACTCGTCGCCGTGCACCGACCGAAGATTCACGTGGCGGCGGATCTTCCAAAGATCCGGAGATTTTCTAGTGCCAGTATACCACCATATACTTGGTCGCCGTCAGGCACAGCCCCTGATAAACAAAGGCGCGCGCACGAGCGTGGTGTGGCTGCGCTTGCAAATTGGAATAGAAGAAGATTTGAACCGAATAGGTTCAACTTTTGGTTGCCGTATGTTCGTTTGACTCCGGGTTTGCGGATGGGTTTAATTTATTTGATCGCCATCAAAGGGTGTAATAAAGTGCACATTTTACGTTATGCAGTTAGTTCGAATCTTGGAGTGCTCATGCTGCACGGAAATGAAATCATTCGTGTCGGTCTCTAGTGTACTAACACGTACGTAAGTTTGCTCATCAAAGGAAAACAACCGAAAACTTGCAAATCTGATATATAAACTTGCACGGAAATTTATTGATTTTCTTACATACTCTCCATTCTCCCAACAAATCTGCTACGCCCTTCCACTAAAAAAACAAATAAACAAATCTGACCGTGGAGTGGACGACGGCGAACTATCATTTATATATAAAAAAATCAAATGCAAACTAACTTAACACATGAAACCATGGCACCGTAAGAACAAGGAAAAATATTCTTGTGCACGCATGGGCATGGCTACGGCTTACGGGGCGGGGCGCAGCTTATGTGGTTGTTGAAAGATTTGCACGAAGGCCGAGCAGCGTCCACGCCCGTTCCAGCTGGACCTGGCCCATCCTCCTCGGCCACCTTCTCCAGGAATCGGCGGGCCATCTTGGAGTGATCAAGCGCCGGGCCATGGCCGCCCTGCGTGTCGTGGTCGTTGGTGGTCGTCGTCCCGCCTTGAACCTCAGGAGGAGCATTGGAAACCGGCGGCTGGCCCTCCGGCGAGCCGGCAGATGGCTGGAGGAGGAGGATGCAGACAAGAGGGAGGAGCAACGGGAACGCGACGAGCACGAAGCGTGGCATGGTGGCCGTGGCCGGGGCGTGTGCGCTGTGCTGGTGGTTCACAATGCGTGTGGTGTGATGTGGTGAGAAGAAACCAAGCGATGGGGTGGCCTATTTATACATCAATACATGGTTTGGTGGTGGCGGGGCAGGCGATCTGCTTGTGAAGTTAACGTGGTACAGTAATTGCATCGGTGGCACAGGATACCGGACTACTAGCAAAACAGGGGGAGAAAAGAAAACTCTGGAACGTCACCACCTTTTGACAGCAGCAGGGTAATTGCTGGAACAGAGTTCCATGCATGAAAAGCAACCAGTAATCTTATATAAAATGGGCAAATGGCCACTTGGAGCTAAAGTCGTCGTATTCACACGGGGAGATTCTGGAACTAAACTGCTGGCAGTCGGCGCGTGGCGCTGCGTTGTGAGACACGTCGGCCGGGTTGACGCGGTGTCATTTCGCCAGCAGGCCGCATGGCCGCGGCGCCTGCGTTGTGTGAGCTGTGCGAGCGAGGCTGCGACCGACCAACATCGGTATCGAGATTCGAGTAGCCTCCACGAGATAGTCAACTCACATGGTACTGTACTATGCACCAGCGCGGTGGCTGGGATTTTGTGATTTGTCGTGTGTGGCGTTTGACTCGGTAGGGTCCCTTAGAGTGTGTTCATTTTCTGGTCTAAAATTTATAGCTGTTATATAAAAAGAATCTTATTATTTAGAGAGTACTAAATAAAGTTTAATTATAAAATAAATTACAGGTCCTAGACTAATTTACGAGACGAATCTAATGAGGTTAATTAAGTCATGATTAGAAGACGGTTACTGTAGCACCACTTTAGCAAAACATAAATTAATTAAGTTCATTAGATTCATCTCGAAAATTAGCACCAATCTGTCAATAGGATTTTGTCATTAAATTGATAAAAATATTCTTAAATAGTAAGATTCTTTTTGATGTGATAAGTACTTAAATTTTAGAGGACAGGAAACGAACAGGGCCTTAATTTGGTTTATGCTTCTCTGTCTGCGTCCCTGTCAGCTAGACCTTGAACAAGTCAGCTGAGGTTGACCATGCGGAGGGGATGAATGCCTCATTTCGCCCGCAAAAGGAGAATAAACCGCTGGAATGTCCCGTTTGCTCATCACATGGTCCAGTAACTAATGCACATTTTCCGTTATGAAAAATGTTTTTGTACAATGTGCATTTTTTGTTGTACTTGATAATGTATTAAAAAAAAAATCTCTTGATCTCTTCGTTGTGCATTGTGATATAGTACTGGAGGGAATGCTCCTGTTCTAGTTTGTACAACCTGTTCCCCCACTTACAACTGTAACCAATTTCACTTACACCCCCATGATCTGTTTAGTGTTCACGAGAATTTATTTTACCTCAACACGTGCTATTTTGAAGTATCCCGACACAAATGTAGTCAAAACTATACCTTGAGCATTAAAGTGCCTCTCAATATATATATTGTCCATTGAACTGCAATTAGAAAGGACTAAGATGACAGGTCCATTGTCAACTACAGTATTTTATTTTAACGATCTATGTAAGTTTTACTATAATAACATATTTGTTTTGCTTCATATTCAGTGGTATTCTTTCCATATGAAGATATTTCCTATTCCATCCTTCGAAAGAATTTGTTTTACAGACGGAGCTTCTGACATTATGCTACTAGCTTGGCACCTCTCATGCATCTGCAATTAGATTCAATTCACAAACACATCTGAATTTTTTTCCTAATCTGCATGCTGCATGGTTATTTTGGCATGGATCAGCATCGAGCACTTTCGAACAATCCAATCCTAAGACGCCACCAGCATCCAATCCTAAGACACCACCAGCACTGTGCGAGTGTTATTTTGATATTTGAGCTGATCAAATCACAAGGACATGCTCAGACTGCGAGATAGGACTATGGCCATTCGTCAATCCTATTATCTTATTCAATTTTGAAAAATTTCACTCAGCGTCAGTTTCATGAATGAGCACCAACTACCAATAATGTCACAGGAATAACCTTTACAATTTGAAAATCAAGGCTGATACATCCCACAAGTAGCAATCACAAAAGGAGAAGAATAGAGCTAAGGCTCAGACTATATACATGAGCTATGAACACTTTGAAATCCTAGAACATAATCTTGCTGGGCGGAGCTCATTTGGTAACTGCACTTCGTCATGGCACCTCAGGAAAACACCTGCAGTACCTGCCCATGAAAAAAGTATGAAGTGTGGCTGATAAATGGAACTAGGTAGGCAAGGAACCAACTTCTGCCCTGCAAACTCCAATTTTCTTGCACAGATGACAGATGACACGACATCCCCTGTTGAAAAATAAAAACAGAAACAAATGCCTTTAGATCAAGCATTCTGGAGACTTCATTAATTTTCCTTGATATCATTGGTTTAACATAATAGTTGATATCAGCATGTTATAAAAAAACAAAATTCTATCAGCATGCATGCAGCAGACAACGGATTGAAACTTCATAATATGGAAGAATAACGCATGATTATCCCAATGAAGAGTTGCTAGCTGAACAAGCCCGCATCAATCAGTAACATTTTAAGCAAAAGGTGGTCATTTACACACCATAAGTTCTATTACAAGAGCTCAATAAGTTCAAATTATATCAACCATTTTATATGCATATAATACCTTCACAAGATCTTAAAAACATTATAGCTAAACTTTGCAAACACTTCTGCCAGCAATCAATAATATATTCACATAATACAGAATCTACAGATGTATTAGTGGCACCTGGAACATTAAAATCAACCCTAGAGCAAATGGATGAAATCAGATCCAGGGCACATGTTATACTTCGCACTTATGGGCTTCGATGAGCCATTCTCTGAAACAATTCTAGACGGGATAGGAATACTGATTTTTTTTTTTGGCCTACGATCTTGAAGAGGAAACAAACATTGCACAAATGAAACTGTAGATGCAAAAGTAATATAAAGCTTGCTGACAAAACTGATTCCTTTTTTTTATTTAGCCAACCAACATTTATTTGTAAATTAAGAAACCAAGGCAGCGCATGGGCAAGCTTCTAATATCATTTGATATCTGATCAAGTTGTTAGGTTTTCTTCTAGGACAATATGGACCCCTGCAAATGGCACAGCAAGGTATGTAACTTGGACACTGCAAATGTACCACTTGCTACTAAAAAATAGGAACAATTGCAAATACCCACTTGCAGGTTGTGGGGGGGGGGGGGGGTCATATACCTACCTGCAAGTGTTTTTGTTGGAGTCAAACACCTATAAGTTACATTTAGTTTTCAAATACCCCCTTGGTAACTTTGACCAACTAATGTGACTGTTGTTTGGCTTTCAATATTGAATCAGATGTCTCACCTTAGTGTAATTATCATCTAGACAAATATGACATCGCCAAATTTCTCGTAATAATCACCAACAATACATAAACCTAGCCATGATACTATGAATTGTTATGAGTAATGTAGAGTAACCAAACTTAAGAAATATAATATGCAAGTATGATTCAAATAATATTATACGTTATTTAGTTACAATAATCTATTTTAAGCAGTATTGGATGCTTACTAAGAGCCATATTCATCGGTCAAGATTGCCAGGTGGTTATTTAAAAACTAAGTGTAACTTATAGGTGTTTGACTGAAACAAAAACACTTGCAGGTGGTATATGAAAACCCCCAAAGATGCAAGTGGGTATTTGCAATTTTCCCAAAATATTTGTTTATTTGGCGATTACCTACAAAGTACTAGCATGTAACTGGTTATGCCGAATGCATTACAAACAAACAATTTAATACTAGTTGTTTGAAGCGATGAATGATCCCGTGGAGCACAACAACTATAAGATCTGGAAGCAACTAATATCTAACCTTTGCTGCCAAGATAGATTGTTTACTTCCATTTTCAGATGTGCCTTCATCCTCAACACTTTCAACATTCGTGCAGCCGAGGCCATTACTAGTAGGTTCTTGAACATCACTGGATGATGACACACATTGTGTACCAACCTACACCTGAGTTCCTAAGTCTTCATATTCTGTCAAAGTGGTTGTCCTCTGACCTTTCTCATATTCTGTGAACGTCAACGCTCTCTTGATATCTTCATCGCTGTACCACCGGGCATCTGCATGAATGATGAAGGAATGACATATCAGAAGTTGGAATTTCACTGTGTGCCCAAGTTATTATTTGTTTTTATCTGAAGGAACATTGAGATTTCCACTATATACTATGCATATAGGGCATTTTGTACAAAGTCTCATGCATCAATGGTTCATGTCAAAGCTGAAAATGTTCTGAAATGGTTGCAATCTAAGCACACATCAACAATGCATTGGGTTACACCAGAAGAATGCTATAACAGTAAGACTAACCATGATATTGGACAAATGGATGAACGAAACAGTTAATGCAGGAAAGAAGAGAATCTAGTGAAACACATGTGGAAGAAGGGCTACTTAAATTTACGCCACTGAACTTTTCTTTGATTTGAAATATGCCACATGAAACCAGATCAGTGCCATTATAATTTCACCGAGATTAGAACCATGCCACTCATATATGTATTTTACATGTATATAGGACGAAAATGCCCATGTCTGCCTCAAACAGTTATTCATTATTTGTTTTCTGTGATTACTGTGACGGATCATTGAGATTTCCACTATATAATCTGCATATAGGGCACTATGTACAAAGTCTGATGCATCAATGGTTCATGTAAAAGCTTAAAATGGTGTGAAAGGGTTGTAATCTATGCACACACAAACAATGCATTGGGGTACACTAGAAGAATGCTAGTGAAACAGTAAGAATAACCATGATATTGGACAAATAATGGATGAACCAATTAGCAAATTAAGCATGTTTCTAATACGGTTGTGCTCTAATTATGAGCTTAATAAAACAATAATTTTACTAGTGTATTGCATTAATAAAAGATTTCTGCAGCATGCACTTACATTGTTTAATCGCAAAAGTATCTACTTTAGCCTTCCAACTTCGGCAGGAACATCCTTTGCTCCATACGAACCACAGAATTTTGCTGAGCTATGCCATTCGAGCAGGGCTTGAACCTGCTCGCACCAGAAAAAAAAATTCAGATTCTCGAAGGAGAAAATGACACTATATTGCAAACAAGAAAGGTTTGCCAAGAGCTGGAGAACCGTATGTACTGTCCTGCCGTGGCGTCATTATCCTCAAAGACGACTAGACGAGCTATCAACGAGCTGCCTCACCCTCGCCGAAGTCAACGGCGCAGCACGCAGCCGCCGCCTCGCCGTCTCCTTCGCCGTGCGCGCCCAGGAAGACGAACGCGCCCGGGGGCACCACGGCCGGCGCAGCAGGCGGCGGCGGCTGAAGTGAGTCCAGGGAGCGCGAGCGGTGGGCAGCCGGCAGAACGGCGGCATCCGCGCAGACGCCGCGGTGGAGCAGGGAGAGGAGAGCCTCGGCCGCGGAGGGGGTGACGGCGGTGGATGCGGAGCGGGTTGGCCGCGAAGGCGTGGGGACGGAGGTGGATGGCCATGGCGACCACCGGACGGGGCGGGAGGACAGCCCCGGCGGCAGATCGATCCGCCGGCGAGAGCAATCCGTGCTTCAGATCCCGCTTGTGGAAGGAGCCACGTCGGCATCGTCAAGGGGGTGCTGCATTTCCAGAGCCTTTTGCGACGCGCCGTGCCGCCCGAACTGCGACTTGGCTCATGTGATTGGCTCCCTCACGCGCCATAGCCGCCCACTTCTCTCCCATCCAAAACTATGCCGTCGCAAACAACAGTAACCTACCCCCTACAACGACACACGCTAGACGAACAACATTTCAGAAAAAGAATTTTGACCAACGCCCAACGGCTCCGCCTCCGTAACAGAATCAGCTCGGTTAAAAAAACCACTGGGCTCGCTCCCGGTCCCGGGGCCTGTTCGCTGTAGCCGAAAAAAACCGCTCGCGGGAGCCGCGCTCCTACACGGACATCACCCGCCGCCCCTCCTCCGCCTTCCCTAGGTCGTCCGGCGCCGTCTCCGACGCCGGCGAGCCCCTTCCTCTGGCTCCACACCCGGCCCCTCTCCTGTCCTCGCCCCCGCCGCCCTCCTCCGCCGACCGCCGCCGCGGCTGGCTGGCGTGAGCCGTGAGGTCCGACGATCGACGTCTCGAGCTCCAGACGCACGGTACAAATTCAAAACGAACGAAAACTCCAAAGGAGATGGAAAAGACAGACAGAGCAACGTAATTATGAACGTACTGCTAGTAGCATTTATTAAGCACACCACTTACTGTTACTGTTACATTAGTTTCGTTACATGCATGGGATGATCATCGTCTGCACGCAGAATTCCTACTAAATGCTTATAATTCAAACGCGTGCTCTGTTACGGCTACCTACAACTAAAATGAAAAGATATACAAATAACAACATATGAAACAAGTGCACGGTAAGAAGAAGGATCCTTCTTCTTGCACGAGCTGATGGGTAGCGTCCTAGTGCTGCTTCTTAAGAGGCGGGGAGCAGTTTATGTGATTGTTGAACGATTTGCATGAGGGCCGAGCAGCGTCCACGCCTGTCCCCTCCGTCTCCTTGGCGCCGATCAGGAACCGACGCACCAAGTTGAGGCGAAGCACCGGCCCCGAAGTTAGCGCCACGCCGTCGCCGCCACCGACATCCGCGCCGACGCCGGTCTTCCTCTTCCAGCCGTGGTCGGTCGCCGTCTCGCGTTGAACCGCAGCAGCAGGAAGAGCAGCGCCCGGTTCCACCACCGGAGCTGACCACCGTGAGCCGTCACAGGGCTGCAACGTGATGGAGACAGAGATCTGGAGCAACAGAAGCGCAGCGAGAACGGAGCGTGCCATCTTGTGATCTAGCTAGCTGCGCAGCGTTGCCGTGCTATTGTTGTTTGCCTCACCGTTGAACCAAGCAAGAGTCGCTATATATATAGACGAAGCGAAGCGGCACGGGTCGACGTCGTGAGATTTCTCTGGAAGCACGTGGTACAAACTTTAACGTCGTCAAGCTGCCTATGCGCTCATGGCTGATGCCCCTCCCCTTTCCGATGTGGCTCCTTCCACAAAAAACTACTACTATGAAAAAAAAAAGAGAAATGAGAAAATAGCCAGTTTGGAAGAGGTCAAAGTGGTTCGCACATTATCTAAAAGATAATCTTAGAAGTTAGAAAAATCAGATTTGCTAGAAAATTGCCGAATTATTAGGCGAATAAAGCAGTTTCTCGTAGTACTATCATCACTTATTTACCAGGCTCTCATCTCTCGTACACTACAACTACACAAGCGCTGTGGTTGGACTGACAGAAATTCAACTACTCCTATACTTCTGATTGCCGTATATCGTTTGGCTTAAGCTGTTTATGGGTGCCAGCCGGCCTGCTAGTGTATATGCGCATCAGAAAACTCATCGCTCGATCGCTCACCTTAATACTATACGTTTCATACCGGGATATGGATCGATTCAGAGTCGGTTGATCACCTTTTTAAACATGACAAACTCCACAAAACATACAGGAAACTCCATAGGACCTTTTTTAAAGGAAAGTCCTGCTTGCCAACTTGAAAACGTTAGCTGATTAGGGTCCTGTTCGTTTCCTGCCCTCTAAAATTTAGCACTATCACATCAAAGAGAATCTTACTATTTATAAATATTTTTATTAATTTAATGACAAAACCCTATTGACAGATTGGTGCTAATTTTCGAGATGAATCTAATGAGCTTAATTAATTTAGATTTTGGTAAAGTGATGCTACAGTAATCGCCTTCTAATCATGACTTAATTAACCTTATTAGATTCGTCTCAGTAAATTAGTTTAGGGGCCTGTAGTTTATTTTATAATTAAACTTTATTTAATACTCTTAAATAGTAAGATTCTTTTTGATGTGACAGCTCTCAAGTTTAGACCAGAAAACGAACACACCCTAGGTTCACATGCGCATATGCAGAAACTGAGTTTGATTCTGAACCTTGGGGGCGTGTCAACAAGTGTCGTGCATATGTTGAAAAATCATTACATACACAAGGAAGACCAGCTGCCACTTTACCATAAAAAACAAGTTAATCGCCTTCTCGCGTTGAACCGCGGGAATAGCAGCGGGAACCACACTCCCGGCTGCAGAAAGGCGCAAGACAGAGCAACGGATGCTAAACGAAACGTACTACCATTTTGACGGCGCTGGCCGCTGGGTGGTGGCGGTGTGGCGCGGCATGGGACGAAAGCGACGGGTGCCAATCCCGGACCCTTTTGGTAAGCTAACAACTCCAACCTATCAGTCGAGGATTATTCAAATATATATGCCGGGACTGATAGATCCGGATGATCGTGTGCCGTTGTTGACCCCAGAAGACGCGGGCAGCATGCATGAGCTGTGTCGGCGTCCACTAGCCATGCGTGCGGACAAGGAGAAGTCAGCGCTAGCTTAGCTCGCACTCTTTTTGGATGTGTCAGCCTAATGCTCTGGGTGAGATGCTCGTTTCACTGTGAAAGCATTCTAAACTCGTGTTTACTTGTCCTTCGTGTAAGGCCATTGTTGATCTCAAATCAAACTGGCCGAAACATATCTTTTTTTGACCGAACAAACTAGCCGAAAAAAACATATCAGGGACGCACTGTAATAACATGCATTACGTTACCAATCTGCGGCCAGAAGGAACGACGAACGAAGTAGCTAGGGCTGTAGGAGTAGTTTGTAAAGTTGTTGCATCGGACGGGATTAGCTGTCTGCCAGCCACGATGAGTCAGCATGCATGCATGAATTCTCGATCTAGTCATCAGCCCCAAGCTTGTCAACCGCTCTAGGTTTTCAAGGTAAAGTCCAAGGATCGGAGAGGCACACGTCGTGCGTGCGTGGATGTACAAACTAAAGGTCGGGAGATACTCGTCCTGTCCTGGTATATACTAGTATAATCTATCCTTTGGTCACTACCGTACAAAGCCTCTCACACTCAAAGTCAACAAACACGGGCGTTCGAGAGTGGTGGCTGGTGGCTTGCAATCGAAGAACGTTTGAGAGAGTTTCCGTATGTCGTATAGTCGTCGTTTGATTTGGGCGACATTGCACGTGCGTGTCCACACGCGGGTCGGCGATACGTCGGTTTTGAGTTAAAAATTAGGAAAATTAGATTTGCTAGAAAATTGCCAAGTGCCAGCTTAGGGGCGCGAAAGCAGTTTCTCCACTGTCATCACTGATTCATCAAGGCTCGAATATCTCAACCGCTGCTGGTCCTCGGAGGATGCGGTTTTGGTGAGAAAAAGAGGCCTGCGTGGATGAGATTCCACCGCTTGTGCCTTAGTGCATGATGCCTGGACGAGATGCTCGTTTAAGCAATGGAATCTCATGGCTAAAAAGGCAAGGAAGTGTGTTTATTTGACCTTTAATTTGTAGTATGCCGGACGTAGCAAACAGAATCATGGAACAGAGACACAGGCACCGGAACATGCCGGCTCCAATCCGCAGCAGGAGGAGGGGAAACCGCTGTACCTCCTGAGGATCCGTTGGAAGGCTGGAGGAGGATGGTGGCAGCGAGGAGGAGCAACGGGAGCGCGACGAACGGGATGCGTGGCATTGTGGCGGCGTGTCTGTGTGCTGGCAGTGTTGCTTTCGCCGCGCGTGCAGTGGTGAGAAGAAACGAGAGCGCGCGCGATGCGGTGGGCTATGTATACAGGGTGGTTGCGGGGAAGGCGGCGGCAGAGGCCGGTCAACTTTCTTGGCGCCGAAGTTAACAGTTCAGTAATTTCACCGGTGGCAAGGCAAAGAAGCACCGGATTGCTAGCCTACCACTAGCGCGCGTCTGAGTGCAGAGCACAGGCGCTTTGTTTGACCAGTAATCACCTTATTATTAGTATAAAATTGTCATTTGCAAGTTGAGGCAGGAGTAGCGTGGCGCGCGGAGAGCTGTACGTGGCTGCGTCCATGCATGGCTGACAGCTGCGTCCACGGCATGCAGAGCTCCTGATAGCAGGTGAGGGAGGGCCCACCATATATACCAGAGGACGCGGACCGAGTCCCCGCCGCTATCGTCGACCGACATTGTTTTAGTGCAACCGAGGCACTGCTGCGACGACGTGCACCTCTCTCCAGTCGATTAACCGACTGATGACACAACGATTAATTGCGTTCAAGTTATTTAGGCTTATCTCTGCCTCTGCTAGTGTGCTAGGCAACGCTGCTATGACTCCTGCAAGTGCTCGCCGTTTCATACACGGGTCGCGGCAATGACTAAAATGTCAACACCTTATTATCATCACATACTGTAAAGAAGTAAAGAACCAAAGTCATGCATGCTTGCCTCATTGACTTACAGCTATACCTTGACGAAGTCAGCTATTACCTTGAAAAGTTCAGATGTTGAAGGAATAATGCCTCGTTTTTGCCCCCAAAGGAGAAGAAAACCGCTGGAATGTCTCGTTTGTTCATCAAATGGTCTAATAACTAATGTACATTTTCCGTCATGAAATTGGTTTTAACCTTCAAGTGTGCATGGTGCGTGTAGAAAATCAATCGTTGCTCGCCATGTGCAAGAAGAGCTGTTTTCTGGTCACCAACTATTTAGTCAACAAGTATATTTGGTCACTGGTGGACAAATTGTGTTACCAATGGGGCTATAGGACAATTGTACGGTTTCACCGCCCTTCAGTGCTCAATGCCTCATTTGCCACCAAACTATTGGCGTTAATCTTGTGACCAGTAATATCTGATTATCTCTAGTCTTTACTTTTTCTTGGATACTGAAAACATTGAGAGATTCTATAAAAGTACTTGGAGAAATTGCACTTTGGAGAAGAAAGCGGTTTCGCACATTATATATGTTATGGAACGTGTCCACAAAGGACTATAAAGGCTTCTACTTAAACTTGGAGTCCAAGCAGGACTGTTACCTTGTAGGCTCTCTATATAGTATACTACTCCTTACTAAATTGTTGTCGCCGTTGACTTTTTTGTTAAGTTTGACCATTTGTCTTATTCAAATAAAGTTTAATAAATGTCGTATATTTTGTTGGAATATGTTTTATCACGAAAGAAACTTGAAATGTAGCAATTACTTTTTATATTTGAAGAAATTTTTTGAATAAGACGTAATGGTCAAACATCACGAAAAAAGTCAATGGCGACAACAATTTAGTAAAGGAGGGAGTATATGAGGGGAGATAGAAGAAATTGTAGCGGATATATTATACAAAAATAATGAGAAAGAGCTCTTCCCTACATCATGTGTCTTGTTTACTTTTATGTTCTTGTGAATTGTGATTGTTCTTCCTCGCCGGCAAGGCAGCGCTACTCGACATCTATAGTATTACAACAATATACAGGAGGCCATTACCAACTATAAAGGTGACTTCCAGGCACGCCGGTCTTGCAAATTACCCTTTTGTCGGAACCTCAAAAGATAGCGATACTTCAAGAACCAACCCGTCTGTCCTAGTGAGCTCGCCAATCGCCATTGAGACGAAAGATTTTTGGGCTGCCTCGCACGTCTTATTTCGGCCTATCCACTTCATGGGCTAGATTACGCGATCGCAGCCTTCAAGATCAGGCAGGCTCAATGTTCGTGGTACCTTTGTATGGCTAGACCTCGCGGGCGCCGGCGCTAGTTTTGCTTCTCGCATTGCACGTGGAAGAAACGAGTCAATGAAGGTGGAACTTTTTTTGTGTATCTCGCCCATGAAAAAAGCAACGCAAAGATACGATGCAAGGTATCTTTATTTCTCTGCTTCTTATTATTTCTCTCTTGGTCTTCTATGGTGTCCGCCTCCACGTAAGTTACCGTTTGGTATCGTCTCCACGTAAGTTACCTATGTCCGATACGATCTGTAATTAGCCATCACGTTTCGCCTCGTCAAGCACTTGGCGCCATCGTCGACAGACGATTCCTTCGCCGGCGGCAATGTCGTATTCTCGTTGGTGTCCGTGCACACGGTATCAAGACAGATTTCATGTCCGAGCAAGCCGCACGGGAAGTCGCATGCATGGACGGGTTCAAGTTGCTCAAGCTCCCTTACAAGCAAGGGGGAGGAGATGGAGTCCAGCCAGACAAAGCAAGCGACGATGTGGCGCCATCTCCATTGGCTCGCCGGAGAAGGATGGAGACGCGCAGTACTCCATGTTCATCTTTCTCCCGGACAAGAAAGACGACCTCTCGAACATGGTGGATGTGATCACCGCGTCGCTGGCGTCCCTGTACGGCATCGTGGCTGAGCTCAAGGAGAAGCATGTCAAATTGACACTGCCTAAGTTCATGATAAACTTCGACGCCCTCAAACAGTTGAATCTCACGCTGCTGTTCTCGTCGGAATCGGCCAACCTTAACGGCATTTGCAAGGAGGAGGAGGTACACAACGATGAAGGTGGCAGTGGCTCACATCGGCCGGTGTTCGTAGGCAAGTTAGTGCATAAGGCGGTCAATGAGGTCAACGAGCTGGGAACCGAGGCCGCTGCGGTCACCATATGTGTGTTCTATGGTGCTCTTGCATGCCTCCGCCCGACATCATTGAGTTCATCGTCGATCACCCGTTCAACTCATTCATCATAGAGGAGTGGTCTGAGGTCATCAATTCGCCGGGCACGTCCTAGAACCTATAATTTCTTTGTTTTTTAAAACCCATAGCTAAGCACATGCACTTTGCTAGTATTTGTACATTTTCCTTCTCTCGCAAAACAAGTTTGAAGGCCAAACCAATGAAGTTATGAACTTTGTACACAAAAAAAATTCTCAAAAGAAAAATAACCTTGAGCACATTATATTGCACATATAGATATATATAGTTCACATTTTACATTATTTTTTATTGGATTAATAGAAGGGACGCTTATCTTAGCGTCCTATATATGGAGATGAGGATTTATATTCATACATGTTGTCCCAAACAACAGTAGCCTATAACCCCTATAAACGACACACGACTAAGAAACAATAACATTTCCCCTCTAAAAGAACACTTTAGAGTCCAGTGTCCCGAACGAGTCTCTAAAATTTAGTGTATTTTAGTGCATAAAAAGGCTTTAGACCCCTCTAAATGGTACTCCCTCCGTCCCATTGAAAGTGTCGTTATGGTTTCCGTACTAGTCAAACTTTTTAAACTTTGACTAGATTTGTAGAAAAATATTAGTAATATTTGTATCTCTAAATACAAGTTGATTATGAAAGTAGATTCAATTATCTATCTAATGATACTAATTACATTCAATAAATATTTACAATTTTTATATATTTTGGTCAAAGTTGAAAATTTTGATTTTTCGGAAAGCGAGAATGACACTTTCAATGGAATAGAGGTAGTAGATAGGAGAGAGACTTTAACCTCTAAATTTCTACCTCTAAAAGAAAGGAACACACCCCTAAAAAAATTTTGACCAACGTTTCCGCATCCTCCGCTTGGCTTGTTCGCGGGGCCTGTTCTGTTATACACGCCTGCAACACAAAACCGCTCTATTGAAAAGAAAACCAGTGTTCGCTAGCATCCTCCTTCCTCGGTTCATCCGACGCGGCCAGCACCCGCCGCCCCTAGCTCTCGTCCGGCGCCTCCTCTCTCTCTCGCCCCCTCCCGGACGCCACCCTGGCCACCGCCGCTAGCTGCCGGCTTGCATGAAGTCCGACGGCTGACAGACCGAGGATACAAAAGTCCGGTTCGATCGAGAAGTCCAAACAAGATGGGAAAGCCAAAGCAATGTGATTATGAACGATAGATTTTAAACACACCACGCTCTGACCCTGTTACATTGGTTTACATGGGTACCATCGGCACTGCGGAACTGGAACTCCTCTGAAAGTTCATTCAAATGTAGCTTTGTTACCTATAAAATGAAGAGATACATAATAACATGTACTCCTCTCCTTTCTTTTATTATTACTGTCGTTCAGACAAGTTTTGCTAGTTCATTTTTAGGTCATTCTTCCTATCTAAAACGTTAAGATTTTCAGATCAGGTATGAAACTAGTGCACATATTTGCATGGGCTGTTCGCTGTTGGGTAGATATGCCTGCCTAGGCCTTCATAAGAGGTGGGGCACAGTTTATATGCTTGTTGAAAGTCCCACAGGAAGGCCGCGCGGCGTCCGTGCCTGTCCCCTGCTCCTCCTCCTCCTTCCCGCCTATCAGAAACCGACGCGCTAACTTGGACGGAAGCACGGGTGGTCCCGATGAAGCTCTTGCCAGCGTCGATGACGCCACGCCATGGACGCCCTGCGTGGGCGGCGAGCCATCCGCGCGGGTCTTCCTCCTCCAGCCGTGGTCGATCGCCGTCTCGTGTTGAACCACAGGAAGAGCAGCGGGACCTGGTTGGCCGTCACAGAGCTGCAAGGTGATGAGGACAGCGAGGAGGAGCAACGGAGGCGCAGCGAGAACGAAGCGTGCCATCTTGAGATCTTTTGGCAGCGTGTGTGCGCTATTGTTGTTGCCTCACTTCGCGGGGATGGGAGCAAGCGAAGCAAGAGTCTGGCTATATATAGGAAGCGAAGCGGGAGGGTGTAGACGTTGATAGTTTTCTCTGGAAAGCACGTGGTACAGACTACGAAAATGATATATTCATGATATCCGACTCCGTTGCCAACTTAGGTGAAAGAAGTTTCTCGCACTACTGTCATCACTTGTGCCTCTCTATGGGAAAACGGGTGCGCACTCGGCAAGCCCTTAAAACACTCGGTGAAATCTTTGTCGAGTGCCGCGCTATGGATGAGATGCTTGAAGCATATATATGCTAAAGAGAAGGTAAGTTTGTAGCATGCCGGATGTAGCAAACTGAATCATAGAGCAGAGACATTTAACCACTAGAGGCTCGTTCTGCGGACGGAGAGAAATTTAACTACTACTACTTTATGATCTTATCATTTGACTTAGGTTCTGTTCGGACCCTCTCTAACTTTTAAGAAACTGGATTTTAGAGTTAATTTCTAGAAACTGGCTTATAAATAAAGTCTAGGTGATCCTGTTTTTGGATACTAGTTTTGAAAAATTAGAAACTAGTATTAATGACTTATGTTTAGATAAAAAATCTGGTATTAGGTGGGTTAGATTAATTAGATTATGAGTTTCTTAAAAACTCATAAACCAATGTTTAGAAACTAATCAAGAAACTGGTATATGTTTGGAGACCCTCCAATTTCTAAAAACTGATTTCTTAGAAACTTGATGAAACATGCCTATGAGTGCCAGCCTACTAGGCATTCATGCAATGACTCCCTGAAGTGCTAATCGCTCACTCACGGCTCACCTTACGTTTCATACCAGGGATATGGATCGATACGAGTATGAGTCTTTTGATCACTTTTTTTAAAAAAATTGGAAGCTCCACACAACAACAGAAAACTCCACAAAACCTTTTTAAAAAGAAGTCTTTTGCTTCCCAGACAGATTAGACCTTGAAGAAGTCAGTTGATTACGTGTTCACATGCATGCATGTAAAATGAGTTTGATTTTGAACTATGTGGACTTAGTAATTATGCATATATCTCAAAACTATATGCAGAAAATCAACGGTTGCAAATCCAACCGAACATGCATATATCTCGAAACTATATGCAGAAAATCAACGGTTGCACATCCAACCGAACATCCCACTGTTGGGAGAAAGACTTTCCACTCCGATTTTAGCGGCGCCGGCTGGTGTTGTTGCGCGTCACGCGTCACTAATGTATGCGTCGAAAACGATGGATGGGTCCACATCCGGATGCAAGAATCTTGTGCCAGTTCAGATTGGACTAGAAATAAGCTAAACTCCTGTCAAAGCGTCAAGAATTATTATACGGAGATCGAGGTACTAGGGAGTAGGGAGTGATGCGGGACACATAGATCGTACTACTCCAGTAGTAGATCGAGCTGATGTGTGCGCCGTCTTTCCAGTAAGTGCCAACTTGCAGCCGAAGTGTCAAACGTTCACAAAAGAACTTCAGGGAATTTGAACTGCTCGTGGCCAGCGTCGCTGTTTCGTGGGCGCGACACGTGTGGGTTTAGCCTGGAGCACGTCCGCTGTGCGAGAGCACGGTAGGCATCAGTGCGTCTGCCTTCTCTCGCACTACATCAGTGCGCCTGCAATGCAAATTATTAGCTCGCTCGTTCGTTTCCAGTGACTTACAGTAGTACGATGAAGCTATACTAGTATTTCCAATGCAGGTTTTTTTTTAATTCTTTTTTCCCTAACTTTCGATATCAAACGTTCACAAAAGAATCAATGAAAGTACACGCAGATGAAGTACTTCCACGCACATCGGTCGTGGGGCAATTCTTCACCCTTTATCAGTGTGTAACTGCATCTTGAGGTGGTTCGGCTTTTTCCTGATTGGCATCCAACTGTAGTACTTTAACTTATTATTAGGCAGAGAGAGGGGAGCAGTCTTCTATTGTTCTTTTTGTTGACGGACGGACCTGTATTCTCCACGTTTAGGAGCGGCAGAAGAAAATTGAAGTGGGTCCGGTTCCTCCTCCAAAACCGGGAGATGCTCTAGTTCTAGTATATACCATCGCGCGTGTCGATGCAAGTCAAGGTATATTCGTTATAGTCAGTTATAGTCGGGTTGATTTTTTTCATTACTGATGCAGCACACTAATTTAGAGGAGCAACTCCAAGGTGCTGATAGGTAGTTCTAGCACAAATTGTTGAAGGAACAATTTTAACGTGCTAGTATATAATGCCCTAAGGCCAGTCTGAATCCACAGACTTCAAGAGCTTAATCCAAAGCTCAATAAAAGATCTAATCCAAGATCTGAGATAGAAACATCAAGTTCTATTGATAGGGTAGTGAGTACAAAACAAAGTTACCATACTTGAGGTTAGGACCTCTATTTATAGGCTCCAAGACCTTACACAATTCATATACAACTATTATGACACCTACTAGCCAATTAGATGACAACCTATATGACAACTAATATTTTACTCATGCCAACTCATACATTACTCAATACCAACTCATATGACAACTAGTGAGTTCTAGTGAACTCACAACACTTCTTGATCTAGATAAGTCTCATAGCATGACATAGAGATAAAACCCAACTTATTTCTTCTTCTATAGTAGCAAAATCTGAATTTACTTTGAACACTTAGATTTTTTTAGTACCAACTAGTTTTGTCCCTCATCAATTACGTTTCACTATTCATTTTATTCAAAATATTTATTTAGATATAAAACATTATAGGTTATATTCCAAATTTGTCTAGTAATAAAATACATTTCAACAAATATATGATTATTTTTAAATTTTTTGAATAAGACAAGTAGTCAAACATAATAAAAAAGTCAACATTAATAATAATTTTCGAATGGAGGAGTACTAGTCAAAGTTGCATGTGGGTGGGATGATTGCGATTCAGCACGTCGTCGTTTGAGTCGGTAAGGTTTATACTATGCTCCTCTGAGCCACGCATAACTGGCATGAGTCCTTCTCTAGTGCTCACCGTTTGATAACGGGTCGCGGGGCTCGCGGCATGTGTGTTCATAATCGCATGTTGAAGAAGTCAGTTGAGGTTCACAAGCGGAGGAATGCCTCGCCAGTCGCCCCCAAAAGGAGCAGAAAACGCTGGAATGTCTCATTTGTTCATCAAATGGTCTAATAACCAATGCACATTTTCCGGTATGAAATGGGTTTCAATCTTGAAGTGTGCATGGTGCGTGTAGACAAATCATTCTTTGCTCGCCATGAAGAGCTTTTTTTTTGTCAACGATTATTTAGTCACCAAGAGTAACATTGGTCACTGTAGATGAACAAAATTGTGTCACCAATGCGATATCGCCCTTGGTGAATGGCGGTGGCTATAGGATAGTAGGATTTCACTGCCATTCAGTGCTTAATATATACCTCATTTTTTTCCACCAAACAGTGTTGCTTTCAGATTCTCTCTAGTATGATATAATAACAAGGGAATGCTGCTCCAAGGAAAAATAAAGCGTACATATTGGAACCGTGATGATGGGCCTCTGGGCTGAAAGTAAAACATAAGGCTGCTAAAATCTAGATAGAATTCCAATCTAGAATAGTGCACTACATTGGAATTGGAAGAGTTCGGATTGTGTTGAGACACAAATAAATACAACCAACGCCTCACAAAGTTCACAAAGAAAAAGCCGTAGAAGAGCCAGCCAATGCATGGCATTGTATCGGCTTTACTTCTCCTTAATACAATGACTCACATTTCTGCATGTTTGAGAGAAAAAAGTCAGCGAAAAGCAGAAGAGAAAGAGTGCGTCTCTTTCAGACCAAAAGAATATCTGCAGATCACCTTGAAGAAAGGTACAGTCTATGCTCTGCTGCTTGTATTTTGCCACCTATTTTATCCCCTTTTTTCATCAGATCAGAGTATACCAGCAGTCCTCTTCGGTCCAAGTTGTTTTATGAAATAATTTGCTAGGACTTAACAACTGTTATACATTTTCCTCATGATGTCTTTCATATGTCAGTTCTCCTTATGCTCACCCTGAGCAATGGAAAGTAACACCTATTTTCGGCCTTACCATCAACAAATCATGTTCTTTAATAAGTACTAGTAGTTGTCTAAACAGGCCATATAGCGCACTGATTGGCGCGCCAGTTTTGTACCAGTTGTCAACTTGTCCCCTCTAAAAAAAAAGTTGTGAACCTATATTGGGCTGTATCGCACGTCTTATTTGGGCTAGATACGCTACATGGGCCAGATTACACGATCGCAACCTTCAAGTTCAAGATCAGGCAGTCAATGTTCATGGTAACTCTATCATTTGTCTACGGCTCTGCCCTGACCGGCTGTGTGGCCTAGCCCGCGCGGTCGCTAGTTTTGCTTGTAATCATGGAGAGCGTCAATGAAGGTGGAAATTAGTATATATCTCGTCCACGAAGAGCAAGGTACATAAAAGATGCAAGGCACCTTTATTTATTTATTTCGTTTTCCTTCTCTCGGAAAACAAGTTTCTTCTGAACTTTGAACACCGAAAATTCCTCAAAAGAAAAATAACTTTGAGCACATTATATTGCGCGTATGGATATAGTCATCTTTTACATTATTTATTGGAAGGGATGCTTATATTATATCTTAGCGGTCCTATAAATGAAGGTGAGCCCTTAATTTGAAAGTGTGGCTCCCAACTGTATACTGTATACGGTTATGTAAAGGAAAAGATGAGTTTCAGGATAGCGGTTCCTGGCGGGTCACTATGGCTGGTGATGAGGAGGACAATCTTTGTGCTGGTCGTAAGATCCACTTCGACGGCCTCGCTCCGTCCGTTCCGGCCCCCTGCTTCTCCACGCCTCCAAGATCTCGACGCAGCAGCTTCGGTCGCTCCACCGGCTGCAACCCAGCCTGCACCACCGGTGTTTGATCGCTCGTCTGCTGCAGCGTCTGGCCGGACGCCACGCCATCGCCGTCGTCCCGGGCAAGCGACGACGAAACTGGAAGTTCATCGCGGCGATCGGCGTCGTCGTAGGAGGTGATTCTCCCGCTGTTCGCCGTCGTAATCGCGTTCCGAGGTGCAGTCACTGCGTCGTGCTGGTGCGGGTGCGACGCATCGCTGTGAAGCTTGAGAGAATCCACGGACGGAGGTGAGCTTGAGCAGCCAAACGCCTAGAAAAGGAGGCAGGCGCTGATGAGCAGCAGCAACGCGACAGCACGCAGCGAGCCATCTCACGGATGAACTCTGATTCGATCTCTCTGCGTGTGTGTGAGGCTTCAGATGCCAGTAACCGTAATTGTGGCTAGATGGAACCGATGACTAGCTGATCTCTTGAGCTTGCTGATGATCGACGAAAGCGACGATGCATGGTGTGTTGCGCGACCACCTTGATTTATACTAGCAATGGAGGAGTCGGGCCGCCAGCTGCGCACGTCGTTTTGCAAGGTAACTAAGTTCGACGCATGCAATTACTTACCCCGGAAAGTAAAAAAAAAAAAACCTTGCATGGCACAAGCCATGCAGCATGCCAGCGTAAGATTCCTATTCTCTCGAGATTCGTATGAGTGAACCACTGAACCCCTTGTATGTCAGACCTCTCTAGACAATACAGATGCTTTTTATCCGAAATACAGATAGTCATACCGTATCTACATGTGGAACCAGAAGGAAAGAGAGGCACAAGCCATGCAGCATGCCACCATAAGATTCCTATTCTCTCGTTGGTGTCCATCCTTCTTCCCCAGAACAGCTTGCAGCCGTCCTTCCCCAGATCTAGGTGCTAATGCGCCGCCCACTCCTTCGCCTCCTGCACTCGGCGCCCTTCCCCCTTCTTCCTCCGCTTTGTGCGCACCTCCGCAAGGAGCTCCTCTGCCTTCACCTGCGCAATTTTTCCCGAATGGAGCCACCATTTACCTATCCTAGTGCTGCGCCGCTGTTCTTATTCCATTGGTGGCTCCAGACCCTGCTACTTTCTCCGTCCATGGCGTGCACCAGTTCTAGGGGTACGCACATATCTATGTGTGTCTGTGTCTCGCACGGTTGGAGTTGGAGAACATTTCTTCGTGCCAGGGACCTCAATTTTTTGAAGGTAAAAGCATGTACTATGCCATTTCATTAAAGAAGAGATAACAGCAGATTACACTGAAAAACACATAAGAAAAAGAAAACTACCTCAGAGATACAAGGACACACAAGAAAACCTAGAACAGGAACGGGCAGCTCATGTTGCCGGCAAGATACAAGTCTAAGGCCCTGTTCGTTTCCTGCCCTCTAAAATTTAGCACTGTCACATCAAAGAAAATCTTACTATTTAAGAATATTCCGATCAATTTAATGACAAAACCCTATTGACAGATTGCTGCTAATTTTCGAGATGAATCTAATGAGCTTAATTAATTTATGTTTTGCTAAAGTGATGCTACAGTAACCGTCTTCTAATCATGACTTAATTAACATCATTAGATTCGTCTCGTAAATTAGTCTAGGGGCCTGTAATTTATTTTATAATTAAACTTTATTTAATACTCCTAAATAGTAAGATTCTTTTTTATGTGACAGCTATAAATTTTAGACCCCAGGAAACGAACACACCCTAAGAATAGAAGCAAAGCAAGGCGCAAGCGCAATGCTCGGGGAGACACCAAGCGAATGATCCTGTAAAAAACAGCCGGAGAAAGGTGTAGCTGTTTCTAAACCCGGATTAGTCTTGGTGTCGCATTAGAGGCTTGGTTGCCATGATTAAATAGTCTGCTTCTTCCTTTGCTACCTGCAGGCTTGTTTTTTTGAGGCCCTGGAAAATTATCATGTTTCGTTCCTTCCGTATGCTCCACCAGGCGTATAATAGTCTTCCAGTCCATATTTTTTTGTATTCGCTGTTCATTGACTCTGCCACTCTGTAGCCACTGTTCAACAGTGACGGTGTTGATCACCAATTGTAGGTCAGATGTTTGCATCCAGGAGCTAATGAGCTGCAGAACAACCCGTGTAAAATTGCATTGGATTAGGATATGATGGTTGGTTTCCATTTCAGAGAACTCCATTGAAACACGCGTTCGTTAGCTCACAAATCACGACATGCATAGGTGTACTTTAATTTATTCTTGCAGTAGCTGTGAATAAAATTTCTGAGCATATATTGACATTCACAGCAATCATCTCAGCTGCTACACGACCATGAGTAGCCAAAAGGTTGAAAGAGGATGCAGACAGAGACAGTCATGAGAAACCGAAGGCTGAAAGAGGAAGCTACCAACTCGGTGTAGTTATTTTTCTTGGTGGAGAAGTAGACGCGTGAGGTACTACGTAGACAAATGAAGGGTTTTAAAATGCAAGAATGACCTTTTAGCAAGAGTTTTGTTTGAATGTAGCTGGAAACTGAGAAAAACTACCTTGGGAAATTGCCAACTTAGAGCATCTCCAAGAGCTCCCCTAAAACCCCATGCATCAAATGGTGCTTTAGGGGATCCATCAAACCTATTTCCAGGATTTGATGTATGACTGTATGACTGCTCCAGCAACTCCCTTAAACCTCATCCCCTACAACTAACTTCTATTTACTCTAACCTTGCACATGGAGGGTTTAAACCATATGAATTCACTTGCAAATAATTTAAAAGATCATAATTCCACCTGCTAATGGAAAAGGTAACATTTTTCTATCACCTTTTTCATTGTGTCCAAGGAAAATATAATTTCATACATGTGTTTGTTGTACAAATAGAATTATATATGCATTTCTCCCCATTTGGAAGCAAGAAACGATCTTCAGTTAGGATTGTTAAACAGAATTATTCTTATCCAGGAACTCAAATATCATTCCCACACTATATACATGTGCTCATTTGCTATACTTGATGGCTTTTTAAGACCACACTATATACATGTGCTCATTTGCTATACTTGATGGCTTTTTAAGACAAAGTATGATATGGAATCTTGAAGGTAAGTTGTTATTGCTCATGGGTAGCATCTGATGTCCAACTAGCCATTAGCTTTTTCTCTGTGTACCATTTGAGAAGGCATCTCCTTGCCAGAACTGTTCAACGATTTTGATTTCTGATGCAAGATTAGTACGGTGATTTTGCTTCTTTGATTTGAATTTTTTTTTCAATGCATGAATATCAATTAAGTGGGTGACCCTACAGGACCTGCCTAAGGTATTGTTTGCAACATGTCAATCTACAATATTCTTAATTTAGTTTAAATTTTCAATGGAGTTTGAGTACAAGAGCAATTAATGCAAGAAAAAAAAACTTTACCTCTAATACAATGAAAGAAAGATGTTTCTCATATTTTTCCTGAACAGAGGCATGTAAATAGAGGACACTGAACATGTGAGATCTAAGTGACTAATGAACTGATTTGAAGTGATGATGAATACCATGGTTAGAATAAATATGTTACACTTTTGACTTTACATCAATTAATAAGGCTGTAGAGGATAACATATAATGCCCAAAATTCTATTCTGTGCTAAAATGTGCATTGCTGATTTTGTATATTTGTTTTTATACTCAAGATTTCGAATGGCCCACCATGTTCTGTTGAATCAATTGGCTTACAAATCATCATCTGAAACTATTTGAGTTAGACATAAAAAAGTGCTATAGTATTAAATCATAGAATAATCCTAAAACTATTTTGTTGTGATCTCTTGCAAATGTTTTTCCTGTCCTGTCACATCCTCATGTTTAGGTGATGTATGCTGATTGCTAAAAGTGGGTCTATACGAGCAGTGATATCCTTTGAGATCTGGCTCTGATTGTCTACCATTCTTCCTTCTATTTTACCATTGGTTTCAGTTATTGTAGCAGAGTTTCTTCCTTTTGACCAAAATACTGAAACAATTAATATTACTCTTGATTATTTTTTGTGGTCATTTGAGATTCAAATACCATTCACACTATATACATATAGTCATTTGCTATGTGTTTACTATTTAATCTCTAATTTACCATCACTGCTACCTTTCAGCTGCGGCTCACACGTGGATGTGTGAAAAAGAACAGTACTTGAGAGCCATTGATGACCACAATCAAACATGTATGCATGTGTGAGATAACATAAAGGCATATAATGCAGAGCATGGGAAGGGTCTTGAATGATACTTCTCTTTTATGATATATCCATCCATTTGTAGATTTTGAGTGGCCGCCATTTAGAATCATGATCTACTCGCTTTGTAAGTTGTGTTTTCTTTTTTGCACCTATGCAACAGAGTTAGACCTTATCTTTCATATTGTTGTCGGTTCAGATAGTTTGCATACAACTTTAGTATATAAAACCAAGTCAGATTTTTTTGTTGCTTAATAATTATATACGTTATTTTGTTATAAGTACCTATCATAGTAAGGAATGTGCGTATTATTTTTATGACGATGACACCGTATGAAATTACGTTCGAGGACTCTTAAGTGAAAACCAGTTGCAAAGCTTACGGCTCTTGGCCATTTCCCTAAATCGTAAGTGTATTTTGTTGTCGTATTCTTTTATATGCATCATTATTTACTTTGCTCGGTTCCGTATGTGGAATTAGGTGGTTGAGTAGTTGACCCTACTTGCGCCCGCAGCAACGCGCAGGGGGTCTCAGCTAGTTCTATTAGAATCAGATATACTAGTACAGAAGAACAATGCAGATGAAGTGATGAACAATCATAGTAGTTTGCAGCAGGATCAGACAATCAACTAAAAAAACATGTGTTCACAAATAGGCCCACCATGTGCTCAGGAAAAATGGAACCATGTGCTCAGGAAAAATGGATGGGCAACGTTAATCCCAAACTATGAGCTCTCATGTTTGCAGCCTGGTTCACATAACCGTTTAAAACCGGCCGGTTATCCCGGTTAACCGGAAACCGGTCCCGGTCGGTCGGACGGTTCGACCGGTTAACCAGGGTAAACCGAAGCTAAGTACTGTAGCAGTTCGGTTAACCGTCGGTTTTTCCGGTTAACCGGACCGGTTTTTCGGTTCAAAAACCGGCCGGCCAATTCGGTTTTTTAAACCTTGGTTTGCAGAGCTCTAGTCACAATAGTCTCTAGTATGTTACTATGAGCAGTATTCAATTTGGAAATTTACTCAAGAAGTTTAAATTCAGTTTAACAAAGTGCTTGAATCATTCTCATAGAATCATGATTCAAACATGGCAGTGCAGTATTTATAAGTTTAAAACAAGAATTTAACAGTATGTGGCATTAATAAAGGATTTTTGCAATATGCACTTACATTATCCAATCCTTGCAACGGGTAAGAACCTTTGTTCACATGGCCCACAGAATTCTGCTGTGCTATGAAATTCCAGCAGCGCTTCAGCCTCCTGGCATCAGAAACAAATTCAACCTTGTCTGTTCGAGATAAAAAGACACTAAATTGCAAATGAGAAAGGATTGCCAAGAGTCCGCACCGCACGTACGTATCCTCACCCTCGCCGACGTCAACGGCCCAGTACGCCGTGGCCTCTTCCCCGTCCCTTCGCCCAGGAAGACGACGCATCAGGTGGAGCCACGGCCGGCGCAACATACGGTGGCGGCGGCGGAAGTGCGTCCATGGAAGGCGGTCGGTCGGCACCCGGCGGAAACGAAGGTTGGCGCCGTCCGCTCGGGCGCCGGGGTCGAGGACGTGGAGGAGAGCCTTACGGAGAGGCCTCGCAGCGGGTTGGCTACGACGGCGTGGGCACGGAGGTGGATGGCCATGTGGTGACCACTGGAAATTGTGGGAGGATGATCCCGGCGGCAGATCCGCCGGTGAATGACGCTGGGGCTGTTGCGGCCTCAAACAAGCCACGCGCAGGTGCCGCCGCAACCTCCGGTGCGTTCAGGAACGGCACCGGCGGCGGATCCGTTGCTAGCGACGGCGACGAAGGCGGAAATGCGTGCCCCGCCGCACCGCCGCGCGTGGCTGCAGGGAGATACCGATGCGTTGACGAATGACGAATGAGCTCGGCGGCAGAAATCCGTGCTCCAGATCCTGATGGTGGCAGGCAGGAGCCACATCGGCAAGGGACCAGAGCACCGCGCCATGCCGAACTGCGATTTGGATCATGTGGTCCACTCCGTCATGCGCCATAGACCATAGTCGCCCACTCTCCCCCACGGTACACGCCCATAACGAAAACAAACATTCCTTTTCAGAAGTTATAAAAAAACCATTCCTTTCAGAAAAAGAATTTTGACCAACGGCTCCGCATGGCTCGCTCGCGAGGCCTCTGTTCGCGGTAGCCCTGTACGCCCGCCGCAACAAAAGACCGCCCTAGAAAAAGAAAAAGAAAACATTGCTCGCCCACGTCCTCCTCCTTCCTCAGGTCAACACCCGCCGCCCCTCGTCCACCGCCGCTGCGGGCTTGCGTGAGGTCCGACGGCTCCCGGGCACAGTCCCGGCCCGGGTTCGTTTGAAAAATTCATGAGATGGAAATTCCAAAGCAATGTGATTATGAATTTTTCAAACACACCACACTGACCTTGTTACAACGATGTACATAGGATAAATGTTTATCATCCGCACTGTGGAACTGGAACTCCCTCTAAAAGTTCATTATGCGTGCAGCTTTGGTTACTTATATATAACCGCTGTAACAATGTGAAACAAGAACATAAACGAACTTGTAGAGGGACTAGTGCACATATACTTGTAGAAACAAGTGCAACTTCCGTTGAAAAACAAAAGGAAGAAACAAGTGCAATATTGTTGAAAGACCCACAGGAAGGCCGCGCGGCTTCTTTAAGAGGCGGCCGGGGCGCAGCTTATATGCGTGTTGAAAGACCCACAAGAAGGCCGCGCGGCGTCCGTGCCTATCAGGAACCGACGCGCCAAGGGCCTCGAAGCTCGTGCCAGGGTCGATGGCGCCACGCCATCGCCGCCCGGCGCACCATCACAGGGCTGCAAGTGCAAGGTGATCAAGACAGCCAGGAGGAGCAACACAAGCGCAGCGAGAACGAAGCGCGCCATCTTGTGATCTTGGTGTGTGGCTAGCTAGCGTTGCGCTTTCGCCTCACTGTTAGGTGCTGATGATGTGGTGGGAACAAAGCGAACGCCTCGGTCGTCCTATATAGGAAGCGAGGTGGGGATCTACGTCGAGATCGCTCTCCAAAAGGTAGTACGTGCAAACTACTTGTTTCTTCGGAACCGGTAGTAATATTATAAAAAATACCAACGTGGCCGAAAGCGCGCGCTACTGACTTATCTTCGGAGCTTTTTTTCTGTTTTGTTGGGAAAGAAATTGCGTGCCCTATCAGTCAACATGCAATGTCGATTTTGGTCGCATCCCACGACAGCGGGTCACAGCCCTGGCGTCGTCGCATGCGGGGAGATGGGAGCAGAAACATCATTAATTAACTCCGGCCGGAAACGTTTGATCATTCATCTTCAAAGTGGCAACAAGGGAACAGATCGATTGTAACATCGCAGGAAAGATTAAAAAGGGTCAACATCTCTCTATGGCGAAGACGACATAGGGAATCGCAGGCATGTCTAGCGGCTTCAGGACGAATTCCATGATGTTGAGAGGAGCGCCAGTCGCTGTCAATGCTCCACGCAGGTAGGAGGATAGCAGCGCCCACGACGGCGGAACACAGCCCTGGCGCCGTCGCATGCAGCTCGATCTGGTCCACGGTGAAGCCGATGTAGAACACGGCTGGACCGGTATTTGGTTCCGAAGGAGGGACATGGATGGATTTTCTCCCATACCTATGGGGCATCCCATTGGAGAGAGAAAATCTAATAAATACTTAAAATATTATTTATTTATTAATGTTATGACACTTGGTATACGTGTAGTTTATATGATACTAAACATATATCAAAAGTTTCAATTTTACCTAAAAATATACAATTAACAAATTATGAATAAAGATAAAAGAAATGGACAAAACAGTTCATTGGTCATCTTCATATATAATTTATTAATTTTATATCTTTTAGATAAAGTTAAAATTTTGTGTAATATACTTTCTACTGTATCAAATATGGACACACCAATTTTTTTTTGTAAATCATGCATTGCATGTTTCCTATTAAGAGCATCTCCAACAGTTCCCAATAGTTTTACTCCCAAAAAACTGGTTTTAGAGAGTTGCTATATCTATTGGGAGTAAAAAGAAGACATGCACTCCAACCGTTCCCAATAATCGTTTCCTAAATAGTTCAAATATCCTTTAGGGAGTAAGAATTAGATGACTAAATGTAGCAACCTTTAGGTCATGGGTTGGGAGTTGGTAAATTTAGCAACCTCATATAGGGAACGGTTAGAGAATGATTTTTAATAATCACATCCTAAATTTCTATTTTAACAACCTCATTTAGGAAATGGTTGGAGATGCTCTAAGAGAGGGAAGAGTACAGGGGTCGGATGCTAGTACATGATGTTCATGGTAACGCAACTGTGGCACAACAACTAAAGCAACATATCTTTTCAAAGTTTGTAAATATTATTTATATTTTTTTAGCCGGTGTGTGTGGGGTGGGAAAACATACTTTCCACGAAACTGCTCTAGGATTCGTCGAGAGGACATGTGGTGCGGTTTACATCATAGATTTTTTTTTCCGTACGTTCAGCTGTGTCTGTTTCTGTCACGAAATGGACGATATTGCTCGACCGGGTCGCCACCAAAAGCGTGCATGCACACTTCAATTGCACGCAGCAGGCACGCACGTCGATCGGTCGTGGAGCAAAGGTTCTCGGGTCGAGACTGGGCTCGAGCCGGCGCATTCTCGCGTTCGCGCTCAACGTATACGTACGTCGATACCGGACCGAATCATGCATATGGATTGGTCACCGTCTCGATCGGCCACGCAAACTCCACAGATGACCACAGCATAAAGAAAGGTGGTGCGCGCCTACGATTACACCAAGTTGTAATTGCTCTGCACGTAAATGCCACCTTAAACTTCAAATTCTGGTTGTACCAAAAGGAATTTATGCTTGTAGCTTGCCTCATTGCACCGATTATTAGGTCACTCCGTTAATTACTTCCTTGGCTAGCTGGCTGCAGGCCAAGGGTACATTTTTTAAAAAATGATACCTTTTGCAGAACTTCAGTTCTTGTTTTAACAGGAATTTATGCTTGTAGCTTGCCTCATTGCACCGATTATTAGGTCACGCTTAAATAAGTCAGCCGATTGGCCGATTAGGTACCGCTGTACTCATGCATGCGCAAGGAAAAACGTCGTCTCGTTATGAAATAAGTTTGCTTTTTACCTTTGGACTGCGTGCCATGCTGCATGTAAATAAATAATTGAGAACGGTGAAAGTCTGGAATTTTGGGATGATTCGTGGATTCCTCGGCTCATAACACCTAGAGGCATGCCGACCATGCAACTTTTGGAAGAAGATGCTCATAACACCTAGAGGCAGGCCTATCATGCACATTTTGGGAGGAAGATGCTGATACGATCCAGCTCTACCGGATGAATTTAGAATGGGAAGATTCCTCGGCTCATAACACCTAGAGGCATACCTACCATGCAACTTTTGGAAGAAGATGCTCATAACACCTAGAGGCAGGCCTATCATGCACCTTTTGGGAGGAAGATGCTGATACGATCCAGCTCTACCGATGAATTTAGAATGGGAAGATGTACCTGCTTGGCACCATGACACAAAGGGCATTTTCAGGATGCCATCTACGTACAAGTTGCAGCTGATGCTATGAGGAATCCAAATGGAGGTAGGTTAGGTACCGTTCTAAAGACTGCTCTTTGTACAATATCCAGACACTTTTTTAGAGGAAACTGATGCTATGAGGAATGTTCAGGCACTGATGCTATGAGGTATCCAAATGGAGATCCTAACAGGTCAGGTACAGTTTCTACCTACTGCTCTTTGTGGAGGCGTTTGTGGAATATTCAGGCATTGAATAAAATAAAACATTTTTTATGGAGGCTCACACATAATATTCTTGCTTTCCGTGTTAATTTGGAGAGGAGAAGTACGAAGATCAGCACAAAATGTGTAGTCTGCTCTAAACACTTTCAGTAGAATCTGAAATCTGTAGTCTGCTCAAACACTTTCAGGAGAAGTACGTATGACCGTACTAACAAGGTCGTTAGTGGCAGCGGAAGTAAATAAATAGATTTCAGTAGAATCTGAAATCATCCAAGAACATATGCATCACACATATATGAGAGCGAGACAGTAGAAACCACATCAACATAAGCACACCAGATGTTTAACGTGGAAAATCCCAAAATTTAGGGTAAAAACTACGAGGCCAAGCCCAGCCAAATCTCTTCCACTATACGAATGTGGGATTATAACAATTCCTCTCTAGATCACACTAGAGGCTCTCAGTCATCAAGATTATACAATAATCTTGGATGACAATTCAGATTTGGTGGCTACCTAATTTTTCTTTCCCTCTAGTTGGCACTAGAGGCTTTCACTAAGGCTCTCTCCTTTGAGCCTGCACTCGCCCCCTCAGCAGCTGCTGTAGCTGAGGAAGAAGAAGATGAAGAGGACGATGATGATGATGAGGAGACCGAGGAAGAAGAGATTCAGGAGGCAGCTACCCGTTCTCCCCACTACACTCGTCAGATTCCTCCCAAGGAGAAAGGGAAGGACCTAGCTGCTACAGCGGATGATGAGGATGACGATGACGATGATGATGACGACGACTGGGACAGCGAGTGAGCTACTTGCTACTATCCCTTTTTGGTGTCTTGATGCCAAAGGGGAGAAGCAGTTAGTAGTAGTCTCTTAGTTTCTTTGTGAGCGAGCAAGTTTGAGCATTAGATGCTCATGTATCTCTCTTGTCGTGAACTTGTGAGCATGTTTTAAAACTATTGTAATGGTGTGCTTGAATTTGTGCCTGTAAGACTGTTTAATTTCTAAGTGTTAAACTATGTTTATGGATGATGAATGGTGTATTGTTGATTTCGTAATCTTTTAGTTGCATTTGTGTGGATCACATGCCATATGCATTTGTTGTTGTTTTTCTTCTCTTTTTAAGCAATGTGGACCCTGTGCAAGGAAATAGGGGGAGCTCTCTTCGTTTTACTCTCAAATATGTGCATTTGGTATTTAAAGGCCAAACTTGAATTCAATTCATGCACACATTTAGGGGAGCCTCCTATCTATTTGCTCTCTCTTTACTTGCTCTTTTTATCCTTATTTGTGAAATTTAGTTGTATTGTCATCAATCACCAAAAAGGGGGAGATTGAAAGTGCATCTAGGCCCCTAATTATGTTTTTGAGTGATTAACGTCAATACAATTAAAATGGACTAATATTTCCAATGAGCAAGTACGCAGTGAACGTAAATTGACGAATTCGAGAGCAAGGTTTAAAGGAAAGGTCATGTGAAAAGCCAACAAAATTGAATATCTTGAAAAAAGAAAAGGAATTGCTCAAGATGAAGATCAAATAGCTTTTCTTTTGTTCTTGAGTATAAGAACACCGTACTATCAAGAGGGACACACAAGAATAAGTATCGGAGAAACCAAGTGCAAATTCCTTATCAAAATCCAAAAATACCAACTCGGACTCGGATCTTTCGGACAATGTCCTAAGGCCGTCGGATTTTTCCTTCGGATCACGGAACCACTGCAAAGGCAGAAAAACCTCTAAGTACTGATCCATCGGACAATGTCCGGTTCTCGTCGGACAATGTCCAGTACAGAAAATCCGGTACCTTCGGACTATTCCATGAAAAATCCAAAGTCTAAAGATACAACCGGACAATGTCGGATGTCCATCGGACAATATCCGGTAGTAGCATACCGGACAAAGTCCTATACCCACCGGATTTTTCTCTCGGACACCGGAGCTCGCAAGTCCGTCCTCCGGAAAATGTCCGAGGCCACCCGACAATATCCGGTGTTTCTTACTGTCGGACAAAATCCGGTGTCCGTCGGATTTTTCCATCGGACTCCGAGCCACTGCCGTCTCTACCGGACAATATCCGGACCCCGTCGGACAAAGTCCGACCTAGATCGAGCCCAATGGCTCTTTTTGTTGCCCCGACTATAAAAGGAGGTCCCTTCCTCCTTTAGCCGGTTGGCAACTCCCCCACTTCGAAATACACTCCCAAACTCACCCAAGCACTCCTTCTCACTCTCTTTGATTCTCCACTCCAATCCTTAGCGAATTTGTGAGAAGATTGAGAAGGATTGAAAGAGCTTTATCTCCATTCCTCAAGCACTTGGTTCATCCTCGACATCAATGCTTGTTGTGTTTGTTACTCTTGGGGATTCATCCCCTAGACGGTTAGGTGTCACCCGACGTGCTCCCAAACTTGTGGTTGAGACTCGGGTCGTTTGTATTGCCCCTCCCTTCGTGGAGCTTTGTTTTAGTGGATTTTCAGCCGGTCTTTGTGGTGGCTTGAAGAGGTTTAGGGTTGAGAGCAACCCGGTCCTTGGTGGACTCCTCAACGGAGACGTAGGCTCCTAGGTGGAGCTGAATTTCGATGAAAAATCGCGTGTCCTCCTGTCTCCTTTTAGTTTTTTGCAATTTGGGTGCTCTAGCTCTAGTTGTTCTTGCTTAAATTCCTAGATTAACTTGTGTAGGAGGCTTGCTTGCTTGTCCTCTTGTTGCCTTGGCTTTATTGTGTTTCCAGCTGCTTGCTCTTTGTTTATCTCCCGTGGATTTGTCCATTTCGACGACCGATCTGTTTTGCGCACGAGGCCATCGGACATTATCCTATTCCTATAGGTGTCGGATTTTGTTTCATCGGACAATATCCTACACCTATCGGATATTGTTATCGGACTTTTCCACACTCTGTGCTAATAATTCGTCGAATTAAGTGTTTTTCAGGATTATCGCCTATTCACCCCCCCTCTAGGCGACTTTCTTTTTGCGCTTGCACCAGCACGTCGCACTTCCCCGCAGGTCGATCGGTCATGGTGCAACCCAATCTTGCACTTTTACGGTCTTGATTGCCATGACACTCCCCCCTCCCCCTTCAAATGTCATAAGATATTCGGATGTGGACTTTCTCGCGTCCATGTCTTCGACATAATCAGCGGTTGTATAGCCTTGCAATACAGGATCACCACTTCGAAGCATAATCACAACTTGGAAGTTCCTCTCGGATATCTAAGAATCCATTTGATTGTAGACCAATGCGCTTCTCCTGGATTGCTCATGAACCGGCTAATAACACCAACTGCATAGGCAATATCGAGCCTAGTGCAAACCTGGCATACATCAAACTGCCCACAACAGATTGATAAGGTACTTTCTTCATTGTTTCTTTCTCCTTCTTGCTTGTAGGACATTGTTTGATGCTCAATTTATGATGTCCTGCAAGAGGAGTTAACAGGTTTTGCATTTTGCATATTAAATCTTTCAAGTACCTTTTCAATATAATCTTCCTGTGATAGCCAAATCAGCTTTTTTGCTCTATCACGGGAAATCTTCATGCCAAGTATTTGTTTTGCTTGTTCCAAATCCTTCATGGCAAATGTGTTGCTTAATGCTTTCTTCGAGAGAGCGATCCTCTTTGTGCTATTTCCACCTATCAACACATCATCAACACAGAGCAAGAGGATAATAAAATCACCTTTGTGGTATTTCTTCATAAAGACACAATGATCAACATGTGTTTTATGGTAACCAAGTTTTGTCATAAAAGACTCAAACTTCATGTACCACCTGTCGAGGAGCTTGCTTCAAACCATACAAACTCTTATTCATTTTGTAAACCATGTGCTCCTTGCCCACAACCTTGAAACCTTCACGCGGATCCATATATATTTCCTCATCTAGGTCACCATGCAAGAATGCAATATTCACATCAAGTTGTTCAACATCCAAATCCATGGTAGCAGCCATACCAAGCACAACTCGGATTGAAGACATCTTGACCATAGGAGAAAATATCTCGTCAAAATCAATTCCTTTCTTTTGACCGAAAGCCTTCACAACCAATCTTGCCTTGTATCTTGGTTGTGAGCTATTTTCTTCGGTCTTCAACCTCGTACACCCACTTATTTTCCAATGCTTTCTTTCCTTTTGGAAGATTTACCAATTCAAATGTGTTGTTCTCATACAGAGAATTCATCTCATCCTGCATGGCTTCCAACCATTTATTCTTGTGCTCACTAGACATAACCTCCTCATAACATGAGGGCTCGCTCTGCATCGATCAATAGCACATATTCATGTGGTGGATACCTAGTAGAGGACCTCGAACTTTGTTGGTTCTTCTCAATTCTTGGGGTTGTTCTTCCGAGGTATCAACGGCTTCAAAATCAACATGTTCATCACCTTGTTCACGTGGTTGTATCATCACCTTGATCTGTGCTAGCATTTTTAGTGCCATCATCTCCCCCACGATTGTTATGCACAACCGGAGAAGGAAGCTGGATCCAAATTAACAGAAGAGGTAATGATTGGCGTCTTTGGCTTTTCAATATCTTCTATGGTCTCATCTTCAAAGAATACCACATTCTGATTTCTAATAATTTTCTTGTTAACTGGATCCCATAGTCTATAACCAAATTGTTCGTCGGGGTGGCCTAGAAGGCTACATTGCTTGGTCTTGTTGTCAAGTTTTGACCTTTCATCTTTTGGGATATGCACAAAAGCTCTGCACCCAAACACTTTCAACAAATCATATGATACCTCCTTGTCTGTCCAAACTCGTTGTAGGATATCTCCTCCAAGTGGAACCGATGGTGACGAGGTTGAGAACATACATAGCAGATCATCAATGCCTCAACCCAAAACTGCTTTGGTAATCTTGCATGAGAGAGCATGGCTCGACCCTTTCGATCGGTGTCCTATTCATTCTCTCTGCAAGACAGTTCAGCTGAGGTGTCTTCGACACGATCCTCTCCTACCGAGATACCATGAAATCTACAATATCTTTCAAACGGTCCTCTATACTCACCACCATTATCCGATGTGATGCATTTCAATTTCATGCCGATTCTCTTTCGACTTTGGCATGAAACTCTTTAAATACATCAAGTACTTGATACTTCGCTTAAATACATACGCAAACACCTTACGAGAGTGATCATCAATAAAGGTGATAAAACATATATATGAAGCTCCATTGAGTGATCTTTTTGACATGGAGCAAACATCGAGAATGCACCGGATCAAGAATATCATTTGCACGATGTGGAGTGGATGTACGAATAGAAGCCCTATGTTGTTTTCCAGCAATACAATCACAAAGGGTGAAAGGGTCATACCTTTCAACTCGGGGAGGAAGTCCTTGTGAGCTAGGGAGTGCAGTTCCTTCTCACTCATATGCCCAAGCCTCTTGTGCCATAAATCAATAGGTGAACTCTTTTCACTAATATTTACTTCTTACTTGCATAGCTTGGTCTTGGTCACATAGAAACATCCACGTTTGACTCCATGAGCCACAATAAGAGAACCTTTGGTGAGCTTCCATTCTCCTTCACCAAAATGACTACGGTGACCAATATCATCGAGCTTTCCAATTGACAATAAATCCAGCCGGATGTGAGGGACATGTCCGACATCTTCAAGTACCACCCTACAACTGGTGTTAGTCTCAATGCATACGAGTGCACTTGCCAACAATGGTTGACGAATTTCGATCTCCCATCCTCACATGACCAAAGTCACCACTAGTGTAGGATGTGAAATATTACTTGTGAGATGGAAAGAGGCTCCGAGTCCACTACCCAACTCGAGATCATTATCACGGATAACATCGAGACAACTATCATCTTCAATAATAAGATAATCATCACCAGCTGCAGTCATGGCTGATATTTTTTCACCTTTTTGCTCGGGTTTCTTACCATTCCTTGCTTCTGCAAGCTCTCTTTTATAAATTTTACACTCACTTATTTTATGGACAACTTTCTTGCAATGGTAGCAAATAATCTCTCTTCTTGATTGAGATTGTGATCTCCCCCTAGTTTTGGTTTTTGCCTTGCTGAAACCTCACATGGGTTCTACCCGGGTTCTACCACGTAGCTCTTCCTCTCTAGATCACACTAGAGGCCCTCACTCATCAAGATTATACAATAATCTTAGATGATAATTCAGATTTGGTGGCTACCTGATTTTTCTTTCCCTCTCTAGTTGGCACTATAGGCTTTTTCTAAGGCTCTTGCCATGCTCTCTTGCTTGCTTGCTTTCTTGCTTGGGATTAATGGCAACATGGCAGCCATGCCCTTTATATAGGAGGAGAAGGTCACTTGGATATGAGAAAACAAGTTGGTAACGACTCACTACCAAGGGATATATGGTTCCCAACACCATGTTGTTTTCTTCTATCCATTGTGTTTGTTTTATTCTATCCATTGTATTTGTTTCCTTCTATCCATTGTGTTTGTTTCCTTCTATTCATAGTAATTTGTTTCTGACCCCATCCAACTCATGAGGATGATATCCAACATATTTGTATTCCTTTCTTTTTGTTCTTAACCTCCCACATCATTCATAGGCTCACCAAAGAATCAAATGAAAATGAAGTTGTAGCGGCCAGGATGGATGCGAGTGTCTAGCATGATTTTGCGCTTGCACCAGCACGGCGCACTTCCCCGCACGTCGATCGGTCATGGTGCACGTCAATCTTCCCGCCCAAGAGGGGGTAGTCGGGCTTTCGGGCCATCCATGCAACTTTATTTGGTTCGATCTCTGTCACTCGTACTCGTGAATTGTGATTGTGAATCTGTATTCTACAACCTCTTTTTTCTTTTTGCGATCATCTATACTTTGATTTGTCACTTGTATAGGTATTCAGCCGGCCAAATCAACCTCACAGAGACGTATTACGACGGTGGGCTGTTTTCGGCCGCATCCGTTGCAGTGCTTGCTCGAGGCCATCAACGTCCTTTGACCATCTAGGCCATGCAATTTCAGTTGAGACTTCACAACCTTCACCATATACCCACGCAACAAAATATGTTAGAATATCAACTATTTGATGGTATTTTTTGGTAAAGCCTATTTAAAAACTCGACCCACGAAGGGTAAGACAACTTCCTTTGACCATCCGGGCCATGCAATTTTTGCTAAGAAGAAGACTTTCTCACGTAGATCGAGAAAACCTCCGAACCCCCTCTCTCCCTTACATTGGGGCCTGCAACCTTATGTGAACCTGTGCTTGGACCACCATGGGTTAGTGTAGCTTCTAGGTTTCTAGGTGCGGCCTTGATCACATGCTTTGGTGCGGAGAGAGGCGAGGGATTTCTTTACCCAAACGGAAAATTCCCTCTCCCTAGGAGTCGAACCCAGGACCTTCGGAATGCTACAAAGCCACCTTAACCAATAGGCTAAGGGACCTTTCGCCAAAAAAGGTGTAGTTTACTCTCTAAACAATTCACTTTGTTCCTCGAATAAAATCTTTGCTCAATTTACTCCCTCAAAAAATTTAAATTAGTGCAATCTACTATATTATGCAATTTATCTTTTTTATCTCACTTCAGTACAATTTGAATTTAGTGCTCAAATTTACACAATGATAATTTCATTGAACAACCTTACGCCCAAAAATATAATATATATTTTAAGCATAATTTTTATAGATTAATAGCGTTAAGTATGATCTAACTATAAGTCTAAAAGTGTATAGAAATTATTTAAAAAACAATATATAGTATTTTTATTTTATATAGAGATTAGTATCATCTATCATAATGCAAAATTTTAGCTTCAAATTCAAGTCATACAAAGAGAAATAAAAAAGAGAAATTGATATAAGAGTAGATTGCACCAACTTAAATTGTATGAGTGAGTAAAGTAAACCAAGATTTTATTGGAGGTGTAATTTAGAACATATAAATTATTGTTCGAGATCATGCCTGAACCTCGTTGCGGATGCGTGTCACTCCTGGCTGGTTATTATTTTTTCTTCTCGAAAACGTAGGAGAGCTCCGTTTCATTGTATTAAGAAGAAAACAGGACAAGAGCCCATAACGGCTCCGACAAAACATACAAACACACCACACAACAGCACACGCACGACACACACACACGCGCGCGCGACAAGGACACCTCAAAGATGGGGGTTGCACTAAGATGACGCCTCTAGGAAGGTTATGATGTTGAGACGCCACCGTCATCCGATCCAGCGATCCGGATCCGTACTTCGCCCATAGGACTCCGAAAATGAAATCCAAACCTCGACAACACCTTCAACAAGGAAAACGAAGCCCAAAACATTATCGTTGCCGGCACAGTGACCATGCAGGGGATTACTCCCTATTCGCTAGATTCACACCTCCGAAGTAGCTCGCAACTCCGATCCGGCCATCCTGTCGCACTACCTTACACCGTGCCAGCCTCGCCACCAACGCTCGTTGCGGCATCGGTGCGCGCCCACGTCTAACTCAATCGACTCGACATCGGTGCGTTGCGGCATCGGTGTCGTTCGTTTTCTGGGCTCTATACTTTATAGCTGTCACATCAAAGTGAATCTTACAATTTAGAAGTATTAAATAAAGTTTAATTATAAAATAAATTACAGACCTCTAGACTAATTCGCGAGACGAATGTAATGAGGTTAATTAAGTCATGATTAGAAGACGGTTACTGTAGCATCACTTTAGCAAACCATAGATTAACTACGTTCATTAGATTCATCTCAAAAATTAGCATCAATCTGTCAAAAAGTTTTGTGACAGAAGTTTTATCATTAAATTGATCGAAATATTCATAAATAGTAATATTCTCTTTGATGTGACAGTGCTAAATTTTAAAAAGCAGGAAACGAACAGGACCTAAATCGAATAAAGTAAATTTGGCCTGCTCTGGCTTTTTTTTTATGAGGGCACACTTATCGTCGTCGTGGAATCTGATATCCCCGGGTGCAAAATATGTGCGTCTTGCCGCACAAAACAATGGAATCTGCTTTTTAATATATATCTTGCTGCACAAAACGAATCTGATGGCGAGAAAACAGTGATATTACGAACTTGTTTGACACATTATATTTCACATATGGGTATTTTCTTTTTTGTACATTTTTATTTATTACAAATGATGCTCGCTTATTATGTTAGCAGCCCTAAATGGAAATGGTGGGACACTGGGACGTGTGTATCCTAACGGTGTGTTTTACGACTACCTAAATTGAAAGATGAACGTGATTAGCTATGGTGGTTCACACAAAGTATTCATCAGAGTCCCTGGCGCTGGCGGTGTAATTAATTAGGGCTTGTGGTGTGGGGGCAATCTTTGTGCTGGTCGTAAGATCCACAGGACGGTCCCGCTCCGTCCGTGTCGGCCCCTTCCTTCTCCACGCCTCCAACAAGAGTTCGACGCGCCAGCTTCGATCGTCGCAGCACAGCCATCAACCCCGCCCGCGCCGGGCCCATAGGCGGCGTCGGGTCATCGTCGTCGTCCTCTCGGGCAGCCGCAGGTGATGACGCCGCTGCCTCGCCGCGGCCCGCGCCGTTGGCATTGCTGATTTTCCCGTCGTTCTCCGCCTCCACGAAGAACCGGGTTCCGGCGGTCTCGGCGCCGCGCCCGTGCGGGTGGTGCAGCGCCGCATCGAGAAGGGCCACCGCGGACGACGGAGGCGGCGGTGATGAGCAGCCGGCGGGCACCTGAAGAAAGAGGAGGCAAGTGGCGACCAGCAGCGGCAACGGTGGAAGCACGTCGTGCACGCGGCGTGCCATCTCACCTCACGAAAACGATACCTGATTCTCTGCTGCGTGTGCTTTCGTGCCGAGCCGCGCTTTGTATGCCAAGCTTAATTGAGATAGATGCCAGTTGTGTATGAATAGCTGGTCTCTTGAGCTTGCTGATGATCGATGAAGGCGACGACGGTGCATGGTGCGGTGCGCGGCCACCTCGATTTATACCAGCAATGGAGGGCTCGGGCCGCCAGCAAACTTCGCATGTCTGGCAAGGACGAAAGCTCGACCATCTCGGTGCCTTAATTTGCTGTTGCTGCTGACCAAGTCAACTAGCCAAAAGTCCCCTGTGTTGGGTGATGATGCTGCCCGAACTGGTAATAAGTCCTGACTCTCGGTGCGTCGTGAGTGGTCGGCAAGCCCCGCGATTGGGCAAGTTCGTACTATCAGACGTCCTCTGCTTTCCATGTCCAGCGCCCGCCGGCCCAACGTGGCGTTCCAGCCACGGGAGTCCTCTGCTTTCCAATGTTCCTGACACTTTCTCTCTGCTCATATCTCTCCTGGTATCATGCGTGGATGCACGACACGTTGCACTACATGGCAATTGACAGTCACCGGCGGCCCTGCATATGGAGCGCGTCAACCAATGAGTTGCTTTGGATGGATGGAGCTGTGAAATTTGACCGCGTCGATGTATGTCTCGCGCGGTTTGACAACTTTTCTAAATACGTGGTAGCCGGAGAACTCCATTGACAGATGCGCTCACGACATGCACATACTTGTACTTCTCTATTCTCGCAGTAGTAGCTGTGAATAAAGTTTCTGAGCACATTGACATGAGCAGCCAGAAAGATGAAAGAAGATGCAGACAGAGACAGTGAGGAGAAACAGAAGGCTCAAAGAGGAAGCTACCACCTCGGTGTAGTTCTTTTCCTGGTGGAGAAGTTAGATGCGCGCGGGGCACTACGAAAACAACAAACAAAAGGGTTTTAAAATGCAAGAACGACCTTTTAGCGAGGGATTTGTTTGAATGTAGCTGGAAACTGGGAAAAGCTACCGTAGGAAATTGCCAACTTAGAGCCCGGTTTGCGCCGACCAGCCCGGGAACGCACACCGTATTGAGCTGGCGTACACTCTGCGGAAGTACCTCGCTCGTTTCTCATGCCTGCCTTGTGACCTGAGGAGTGAGGACTGATGAGGCGCTCTTTTTTTAGCAGTACTGTGAAAGTGTATATTGTCAATGCAAGTGTACTTTTCTGTTTGAATATGTTTGACGATATGAATTACACCCTCCATTTATAAATTGTTATGGTTATTGATTTTTTCGTTACGTTTGACTATTCATCTTATTTAAAGTATTTATTTAAATATAAAAAATTATATACAATATTTTAAATTTCTTTAGTGGTAGATTCCAAAATATATGATGCTTCTTAATTTTTTTAAATAAAATGAATGATCAAATATAATAAAAAAAGTCAAAGCGACAACAATTTAATTAGTAGGAAAGAAGTAGTATGCCACAAGTGGTTGAGGTGATGGCTGCGTACTAGGACTGGGCGCAGGCGTCGACAGTGCCATGACCCATGAGACCACGCCGCGCGCTCCATCTTTCAACCCCGCCATCGTCGACTGATCGACCACTATCATCGTTACCCGTACGCACCTTACTCGTGGACCGACTCAACATTTTTTTTTTTGAGGATCCTCCAAAGATCCCTGATTCTCTCTACTAGTAGTAGTATAAGTATATCCTTTTATGGGCTACCGTTGTCCACGTACAGGCTCTGAGTCAAAACGCGCGCGCATGAGCGTGGTGGTTGATCTTGCAATGCAAGAAGATTGTATGGAGTTGGCATTCAACTTTTGATTGCCCGGCGGCAACGTTGTCCCGGGAAGCACCGGCCGGGTCACACCGACTAGTTCAGCAAATCAAACACATTGGAAATCTACATCATCTGCATTGCAATTGCATGTTGACCTCCTAAACTTGATCCTGGCTCAAGTGCTCATCGCTCACAGGTCCGTATACCGGTTGCTCGACTTATCGAGCTTGGGAAACTTCTAAAGTAACACTCAGAGACTGTAACGAAGCCAAAGGAAAATTATGCTTGCCCCATTGCCTGACAAGTACAGCTCTTTAATCATTTTTCAAATTTTAGATTAAAATTGTTTTTTTTAAGAATTCCTTTTTTTGTGTGTGTATACATCCCTTGAAGAGACCAGCTGAGGTTCACATGAATGCGTATAAGAGATGCCCCGTTTCGTTCCAGAAGTGAGAAAAAATGCTGGAATGTATAATTTGCTCGTCAAATAATCTAGTAAATGGTGCATGTTTTTTTGTTATAAAATGAATTTGAACCTCTTGGAATGTTTATATGCTGCATGAAATTTTTATTTATTGCTCTCTTTGAGTTTTGCAAGATTTTTGTTTTAGTCACCGAGTATGTTTTATTTTGATGATTCATTTGGTAATTAAAACAAAAATGGCACATTTTTTTGTTTCAATCACCAAGTATATTAGATTTTCGTTACAAAATAAATGCGCTAGCCTCCTTGCTTCCTTGCGATTTTCTACTTCTTGAGGATTGCAGGAATTTATGGCCCTTGAGTGCTCAATATGCCTCCTTGGTGTTTTCTAAGGATATATAGCAGGATTTTTATCACCTTTTTTTAACCCAGGTTTTTATCACCCTTGAGTGCTCAATGGAGACGTACGATGGGTTGTCTTGGGTTCGGGTCAGTCTGTTCCCGCTTGCTTCCTGGCCTCCTCATGCGTCCTTGTTGGGCTTCATTTCTTCTAGAGTTTTGCTCTTAGGCCACGAACGTCATTTGATCCCCTAAAAAAACAAAAAACAAAAAAACCAACGTCATTTGATTAGTATTTTTAAATAAAATAAAATTTGGAATTATAATTTCACCAATCTATACATATGCAAGTTTTTACAACTTTTTGAAAGTTACATATGTGTTTTAGCAGTTAGTCACGATTTTCTCTGCGAAAGGATAATTTTCACTGGTATTTTCTCTTTATATGTATTACATAAACAATGAAGATTTAACATTCTTACACTACATTCTAAAATACCCCTACTTACAGTTGTACGCAAAAAAACCATCACACTCCATTCAGTCGGAGCGCAGGGCTACCGTCACGGTCAGAGCGCCTGGACGTGCCCTACCTGTTATTTTTCTCTAGCCGCATAAAACGCGTTTTGAAAGCGAGAACTGTGAAATCGTGAACTCTTGGAACACATTACATTGCACAATAGAACTGTTCAATTTTTACATTGTTTATGTTACAAGAGATGCATATGTTAGCCGCGCTAAATGGAAAGATAAATCAAACGCCAATAATGAAAATTTTGAATCGAGTTTGGATCAGGATCGCTGGTTCGCAAAGGCCTACCTGTATTTGTTCTATCTTGCCGCAAAAAACGCGTATGAAAGCGAGAGAATAGTGAGTGGAATCGTGAACTTTCTGAACGTATTACATTGCACAATTGATCATTTTTTTACATTATTTATGTTACAAGAGATATACCTATATTTTAGCGCGCTAAATGGAAAGGTAAATCAAACGATAATAATACAGATTGGAATTTAGTTTCGATTAGTAGTATCGTGGGTCCGCAAAGGCATGCACGCAGTCCATGGTGGGGTACTTAGGGCTTGAGAGCCGGCGGGCAGCCCTTGTGGTATGATCCGCACGACGCACCGGCTCCGTCCGTAACGGGCCCCTCCTCCTTCTCCTCGGCTACGAGAAACCGACGCGCCAGCTCCGATCGCAGCACCGGCGGCGCTCGACCGCTCGCCGCCCCGTCGCCGTCGTCCCGGGCAGCTGGTGATGATGACGTTGTCGCCGGCGGCGATTCCTCCCGGCGGCCCGCGCCATGGAGGCCGGTTCCGCCGTCGTTGGCCGTCTCCACGGACCCGGGTTCGGCCTCGGCAGGAACCGCGGACGGAAGTGGCCTGGCGCAGCGGGTCACCTGAAACTGAAAGAGCAGGCAAGCGGCGAGGAGCAGCAGCGGCGGAAGCACGGCGGACACGCGGCGAGCCATCAGCCCGAAGTGATGTACAGGGCTTTCTTGTGCTGCTGTGTAGCCTACGGCCTACGAGTACGAGCGTGTGTGTTAGTTTCAGCTGATGACAGGAACTCGCTGAAGGTCGAGTTGATCTCTCACTAATGATGAGACTGCGAGAGCGATGGCTCTCTGCATCTGCACGGTGCCGGTCATTTATACTAGAGGCGAGGGGACGGTTTCAGGCACGATGCGGGAAGAGGCATGGAAATGCAAAGGAAAATTCCATGTAAGTTTGGTTTTTATCTTCGACGAGAGGTTAACCCCGATGCTTTGTTCAGATGACGATGTCTGGTCTCCCCTGCTCACGTGGTCTGCTCGCAGTCGAGTGCTAGTACACACTAGTAGTAGAGATTCAGAACTACGATACACTTCCTGGTATTTTCAAGCTGCGTGTACACTTTTTTAGGAGAGAATAACGCGTAGGTGCGTGTTGCCATGCACAATACGCCAAAAGTGTATTGCTTCTGCCGTGAGGGGGCGGTGAAAGTCTGTTCGTAAACGATTCGGTGTATCCACAGAGAGGCTTGCTGGCGTGGTTGCTGCTTTGAGCCGCGAAGTTTGACCGTGGGATACGCGTCTTCGTGCGCGTATCTCGAGCGACGGGCATGTCGACCGTGCGCTGGGGAACTCCACAGGAAAAAATTCGTTGGACTCGCAAAGACGGTGCTGTCAATCTTCTAAGAAATTTGCCCGAACTGGCATGCGTGCTGGACGGCTCATAAACAAGTGCGTCTCATCTGAGGGACCGAGATCTCCGCGCACGTACGTGGATACTTCTCGTCACTTAAGTATATATATATGTGGAGATGGACCACACTGGTAGAGAAAAAAGGTAGAGAACTTGCAACGCATGCAGCGATCCCCACGGATCTTCTTTTCTGGATTCCTATTCTAATAGCTCGTGCAACTATAATAAACACGCGAACGCTTGCATGCCTTCTCGTGTAAGTAGTAATTGATACTGTATTCATCACAAAGAGTGCGTGGTACACAAGAACGAAAATACATAATTTAAAATTTTTTCTGTAGTTATTTGTTTCGAAGCCAAGAACAAGAAGTAGTAGTATCTTTTTTCTGTAGTACTTCCTCTGTTCCATTGGAAGTGTGGTTTTTGACTTATCAACTTTTATGTTGGACTATTTGTCATATTTAATTTTTTTATAAAAACATTAAAACAAAGACATTAATATTAAAGTATCACTAATGATGAATTAAGTTAGTAAAAAAAGTATAAGTATTTATCTAATTTTTTTGAATAAGATGAACAGTCAAAGGATGATGTCTAAAAGTCTAAAACGATATTTTCAATGGGACAAAGGGAGTAGTAATTAACGTTGTATCCATTCATCACAACCAATGCATGATACACAAGAAAGAAAGTACATAATTCAAATGAAAGAGCAGTGCTCCTCCTCATTGTAATTTTTTTTAAAAAAAACATAATTTACATATTTCTTCTGTAGTAGTTTTTTTCCCTGAAGCAAAGAAGTAGTAATATATCTACGTTCTACAATGTCTCCATCCCCTGACATGCATAGAAAATATGGAGCTCTGGTCGTCGGCTTCCGTAGATAAACAAATAAACCTATGAATAAAATGCACTCGGAAAAGTTTGAAGCAATGCAAAAGTGTAGCTGAGGCTGGATTACTCCCGACACGCGCGCATCCCTCTCCGGTTCCTAGTCCTTGTTGGACGCCGGGGGGCAGGACTTGTTGTGCGTGTCGTTGGAATGACACGACGCCCCGGCAGCCTTGTCCGCGCCCTCCACCACCCCGCCGCTTGCCGCCAGAAACCGCCGCGCCAGCTTGGAACGCAGCTGCGCCGCCGCGCTCCACCAGGTGCCGCGGGACATGGAACCGTCATTACCCTCCTTGCCGCGCAGCACTAATGAGCCGGTTGCCGACGATAATGCCGCCGCGCCATCGTCGGCACGGGTCTTTTTCCCTCGACCACGGCGATCGCATCTCCGCCGGTTCCGGCTGTGCCGAGCTTGTTGTGCTGCTCATCATCGCCGGGAAGGGCCGGGTGAGGAACGACCACAGAAGCAGGTGTCTCGGGCTCCGCCGGGGCTGGTCTTGAGCAGTTGACCCCCTGAAAGAGTAGGCAGGCGGCGAGGAGCAACGCCATAGCTACGGGGCGTGCCATTTTCGGGCGTGTGATTAATTTGCAGCGTGGGGATGTGACTGTGAGTGCGCGCGCCGCAAAACACAAGTCTATAGTTAGCTGATGAGCTTTCAAAGGCAGTAGGCAGTGATGAGGACAGATGATGATGGGTCTCTGCCTACATGCACGAGTGCGGTTTTATAGTGCAAGGTTTCGACGTAACTGGGCTAGACGATGTAGTAGGTTAGTTGACAAAAGCAGGGACACCGTGTCCATCGGAGAACAAAAACAAATCATGCGTGCATGGTACGGGGATTGGTATTGGTACGGACCAAGCCGATCGAGGCGACAGCCGCAAGGTAAGACCGAGTTTACCAGCACCGCACAAAATCTGGCATCATCCAATGATAATGGTGCGAATTACCTACTGACTTGGGTCAAAAAAGAGACAATGGTGCGAATTACGGGACGTGGTGAGTTGGCCACATCAGGCGCATGCGATTTCGCGTTGAGACTTTTCGATCGGACACGCTTTCCCCCTGATCGATCGTCGTAGCCTAATCGTCGCACCGTTTACGGCGAGAGACAGCCTAGGGACACTACACGGCCTCTAAAGTTCCTGGTAACCGCCTTTGTCTAGAGCTTGTCGGCGGCTAAAAAAGCATAGACGACGCACACGCCGCGCGTGATCACGAGCGAGACCGCCAGCTAGCCAGCCCTACCGCCACGCACGCGGCTGGAAATTTCACTCTCCGTGTTAAACAAAAACACAGTGTGAGTGAGTAGAGTAGTTGAGCTGAGCTGCTGCGTGGAGCTCGCGATGAGTTTTGTTGGGAGAGAAGAGCAAAAACAAACTCGAACGAGCGTGCAGGCGCGAGTGCGCTTTAGTTAATTAAGTTTGGCCGAGCGAGGGATACGCTTTGGGGCACTGGTCGGTTGGTGAGCGTTTTGCCGCACGGGGACACCGTGCAAAACGCGCCCGCGATGTGGTAATTTGCCACGTTTGTCTGCTCTTTATCCGTTCAAGAACTGCCTGTGTCTGCTCTTTGCGAGTTCAAAATGTTTCTTTGCCAGTTCAAAAATGTCTGTCTCCTCTTATCCATGTTCCAGAAAATGAGAACACGCCACATCATCCGCAGAGTAGTGTGCTGCACCAATATTTTGGTGGAGGTTTTGGGCACCCACGTTTTGCCTTCTTGTCTGTACTAGTGATACCAATTTTTTCCAAGGCACATATCAAATAAGAGTTGCAAACCAAATGCTAGTCAAGTTGCGTGGGCGTGCCAATTTTTTGGTAAGGCATGTATATGGACACAAACCAAACAGGCCCGAAGATCATCTCTGCGCGCGTTGATCTCTCTCGAATCCATAGATATGGTCCGTAATGCATATTATACTCACATTTCTCTCTACAATGTGAGTTTTCTTTCGTGAAACGTGCTTAGGCATGTATTTCATTAAGAGGAAAGGATGAAAAATACTAAAAGAGTTTCAGGCAAGGCAACACAGACATGTGGGCATGTCTAACAGACTTCCGCGTGTCCCGTGTAAACCTTCGACATCCTCCTTCACTATCCGTTTTTAGAAAGTTTTAATTACTGTAATTTTCTATTTAAGGAAAATTTTGTCCTAAGATGTTTGTAACAAATTTTAGAATAACTTTGCAGTAAAACTTCGTATGACACTTTTGCAATAAACTTTTAGCACAAACTTCGCATCAAACTTTAAATGAACTTTCAGTCTAAAGTTTCAAAACATGTCCCACCCCATAGGCCCACGTGCTGGAAGGTTCTTGGTTTGGGAGCAAGGTCGCTTGCTCATGAGCGTGCATGAGGAAAATTGGATAGACCTGGACCACCTTGCGACTTCTAGGTTACAAGGTAAAATATTTGGTGCAAACCACCTATTTAGTGAAATTGTAAAAACTTTCACAAAAACATATATAAATGTTTTTTAAAAATTATGAAACCTGGTATACATGTACATGATAGGATGAGAAATATACACATAAAAGTTCATGTCTAAATTCAACATCATTTAAAAGATAAAAAATAAAAAATCAAGAAGATATAGGGAGCGAAGGACAACAAATTGCACATGAAGCAATTTTTCTCCTCTGCTCCCTCTTTTATTATTTTTATATCTTCTAAATGATGTTCAATTTTGATTTGAAATTTTGTGTGCATGTTTCTTATGGTATCATTACATGCATGTATATCAAGTTTCATAATTTTTGAAAGTTTTTATATATTTTTTTAGAGGGTTTTTATTATTTCACTGAATTGGTGGTTTGCACCGAATATTTATGCATGTTACAATGATTACGTTAAAAAACTGAACAAATCCGACAATGATCTACAACGCGATTTTCAACATGAATTTTCTTCATCGCTTACATAGTTTCTGAAGTGAAATATAGGACCTTCAATTTACACGTTAAAGGACGGCCATTTTCCGTCAGCAAAATACAAGTTGTACAACTAAATAAAGATAATAAACCAATTAACGGATGAAACAATTACGCTGCCAGTAAAACGGAACTGCTTGCTTCGAACGATCGTGACGGAGATCGAATTAATCAAGTCGGATCGATCGATCGTCAGTGCTTCGACGGCGGGGCGCAGTCGTTGTGCACGTTGTTTGAATGGCAAGACGACTTGGCGGCCGAGTCCGCGCCGCCCGCCTCCCCGCCACCAGGAATCGACGCGCCATCTTCAGACGCGGCACCGCTGCTCCGGTCACCATTGATGCCACCTTCTCTTCCGCCGGGCGCTTCGACCCGACTCCATCAACGCTCGCCGCGACGCCATCGCTATCGTGCGCTCCATGGCCAGCGGCGGCCGTCTCCTCCCGTGCCAAAGCCGGGTCTTGCTTGTCCGGTTCGTCGCCATGGGCGTGGAGTGCCAAAGACACCGTCGCCGCGGCGGGCTTGTGCGCAAGAGCGCACGTGAGAGTAAACAGGACGATCAAAGCGAGCGTGCGCGGCGCCATCAGGGGGTGGGTCCAACAGTAAACTTTTCTTAGTAGTTGGCTATGTGTAGTAGGCTAGCAGAGTAGAAGTAGCTTCTGATCGAGCTATGGCCTGGTGAAAACGATGTTGCTGCAGCTTTGGTATAGAGCAAAGTGATGCACTCTACTGAGGTATATAAAGGAGGTAAGTACACTCCGCAGCTACGAAACGACCGCGCAATCGACACGAAGCTCCGGCCATTTTGCACGGCGTTGTATACCCGGCAGAGTGTGAACTGTGAACCATGTTACCATGGAAATCCCGATCGATCGCCATTGGGCCGGGCTCTGCCCGGAAGCAAACCGTGACTTCGCCTACCGAACTTACTGCGTACGTACGTACGTAGCATCGAAAGTTCCAAGCACGCGTGGACCACTAGAATCACACTCACATGTCGGTGGTTTACATATGTATCCGGGCGCCGACTTCCCTTGTTCCGGGTCGTGCAAGTATCGCAAATGCTCTACTACTACATGGACTTTGGAGTGAAGATTCTTTTAAACCAACTGAGATTTCACGCGCATGCGCACGAGCGGGTGGTTGGTTGTTCTTGACTTCTTGCATTGGAAATTGTGAACAAACAACAAGATTATCAGTAACCGCCGGTGATTTGATCGTGTTACATGTCCTTTTCGTGCTGATATACTCCCTCTATTTCTAAATTGTTGATGCCGTTGACTTTTTTTTTGTTAAGTTTGACCGTTCGTCTTATTCAAAATATTTTTTTTGTTACGTTTAAAGCGAACCTAGGAAACTAAAGAGCATGCATGCTCGAGAGCATGTACCAATAATGATCCATCCATTCATTATTGGTACATGCTCTCGCATGTGTGCTCTCTTTGCAGTTTCTCATTGCTGGATAATAGGTGCCAAGTAATCAAACCACCTAGCATAGGTTTCTATGAGTATCCACAACCACAATTCCATCTAGGGAGGTCTGACAAGGGAGTTTATTATGCATTCCTTGATAGAGGAAACAGACTTCGGGTTTGAAACCTTGACGAGTCGGAAGGCAACATGGAGTGGCAACTGGCAACTGAACCATGACAGCGTCTGCAGCCTTTTGAAGCCAAGTCTAAACTGTATCCAAAAGGTTCATGGACCATGGACGCTACGCGATGTCAACTGCAACAACGATAAGGAGACGGAACCGCTTGTGGAACAGAAATCTGAGTGGAATTCTGACGATGGAAACATTCTGCATTGCGAAGATAGCGGACAAAACCGCCGTCAAGATGATGTATCCCTTGAGATACTTGCATTCCATCCTTACAGAGAGATTATCTTCTTGCACAGGTCGTCATTGACGAGCAGAGGAATTGCGTATCATTTGAAAACCTCCAAACTAGAATACCTAGGTAATTAACTTAATCCCAGAGAACACATATATAGATGAACTAGGAATGTCATTTCCATATATACACACCTTGTACGATAAGAGAGTTCCCTGTAAGATGATATATATGATCAGATCAGAGTTACAATTTATATGGTTATTATTATAAAAAAATATACTACTTTGTTCCTAAATTGTTGTCGCCGTTGACTTTTTCATTAGTTTGACCGTTCGTCTTATTCAAAAAACTTTAAGGGGCATCATATATTTTGTTGGGATATGTTTTCTCACTAAATAAACTTGAAATATAGCATAGAAATTTTCATATTTTAATAAATATTTTGAATAAGGCAGAATAGTCAAACGTAATGAGAAAAAGTCAATGACCACAATAATTTAGAAACAGAGGGAGTATATATAACTGGTACAGTGTCCAAACGTCACTATAGGATTGAAAAAAAGGGGTAAAGTCAACATCCGATTATTTGTGATCGATCGATCGATCCTAATCCGGACAAAAAATTGGTCCTTCGCCGCAGCCATAGCGTACTCTGTTTTTGCGTCGAAGTCAAGACGTAGGTTCGATCGGGTTTGTATCTGTTTCGCGGCTTCTCCTGTACGTGAATCGTGATCGTGCTCAATCTTTAGATATTGTTCATAGTAAATAGCTGAAAGCGTGTAGATTTACGGCCCCTCGTTAATCTGAGCGACGTGGCCTTCTTCGGTCACGACACGCCATTTTTTGTGTCGTGGCATCCTCCAAGACGAGCGTTCGGACCGGCGCCTGGCCCGTCTCCCGCTCTGTGGTTGTTATCCCTGCGGTCTCTTATAGTTTCGGCCCACCTCGCTGGCGTAGCCCGTTCGCGAGCATGTAAGTGTTGGCTTTTGGTTACCTGGCCCTGTTGGCCTCCTGGCCTAGGCCTGCGGAGGATGCCGGCAGACACAGGTGTGCCATGGAAGCTGGTCGGGAGGGCAGTTCATCCAACATCTCGAGCGCCGTCGTTGGATGAGTTCGGTCTGGTAGCTCGGGGAGGAGGGAGATGGAAACGTGGGGGCTCGCCGGGCACGGAGTTTCTTTGTGCAGGTCGCGGCATCGCCCGCCATAGCCGGGCAGTTTCGCGTTCTTCTAGCTCGGGTAGACGTCGACGATGCTTGCTGGTCGGGATTGAGCCGAGACAGGGCATGGGGTGAGGTAGGGCGAGACGGGGCGACCTCCATGGCAGTTGAGAGAGAGAGAGAGAAACGAAGAGGTGCTGCCTGCCATAGGAAGACGAAGAAGCCAGGCTAATCGGATAAGAACGTGGGTGTTGGGCACATTGTTCACATGCACCCTTCCCTTTGTTTGTATTTCACATCCTAACCAATTCAAACAGTACACAAGATTTTTGGATTTATTCTTATTCACATACTGTTAATATCTGTTACAAAAAATACTCATACCTCATGGGCGCGACGGAGCGCGTGATCTTCACTAGTATATATATACAGAGAGATCGAGCGGCAGCGTACGGGAGGATTGCAGCATCTCATAGCACGACACATCCGGCGGAGTCATGGACAGGCCGGGCGAGGCGGAAGCGGCGTCCGGCGGCGGCTTGGACCGTGATCAGGGTCGGGCAGCGCGCAGGGAGGCGCTCAAGAAGTTGACGTGGCCAGAGTGGGGGCTGGTTGTCGCTCGGAGCAAGGCCGTCGGGCGGTTCCTTGTGGCCACCCACGCCTTGAACAGGATGCGGCTGGAGGAGGATCCGTTGAGGTCTGATTGGGATGTTGCCTCGGCACCAGAGTGGAGGGCAGAGCTGGCACGGATCCTCGACGCCCACCCGCTTCCGGACGCTCTGCTGCAAGTTGGAGACTACATGCGGAAGTACACTCTGCCGTAGAAGTAGAAATATACTAGTATAACACGGCGCGCTTACGCGCGCCGCTTGTTTAATTAGGTAAGATGCGCCACTCGTTAAATTAGGTAAGATAAAGAGACTGAAAAGACGACTATAGCTTTTTCTGAAAATAAGCTGTTATATTTTTTTAAAAAAACAGTCTTCACTTATAGCATCTCCAGACTTTTCATAACATAGTAAAATACAAAAATGTCCTCACCAAAGAGATGATCTAAATCATTAACTGAACTGTACATAGCTCTCTGTCCCTAGATTATTCCCAAACCACCTGTATAGAATCTGATGATACCAGACAATTATAACCCAACTTTTCATCTAAACTATTGATTGTGCTGCATATCAAATATTTGTATCAGTTCTGCTTCATCAAAAAGGAGAAGGGGGTTGAAAATGTGAAAATGCAATATGAAAGCAGTTAGCAAGTTCACTGTAGACCTAGAAAAAATAATGGAAAGCCATGAATAACTCAATCCAGCAGCACATATCAAGTGATATGGTGTATAATTCTTTTATATTTCATATTATGTTAGCAAAAGGGCACAAAAGCAGCTCTTTTATTTTAAAAAATATATATTGTACTTGCTGAAAGTAAATTTTGCAGACCCCAACCGAGTAAAAATAGCATGAGGAAAGACCTGAGAAAAGAAGAATGCACATATGCTCTTCAATTGCTAGCCAATCAGTTTCAAACAGATGGAACAAACTAAACTATACATAACAAAATCGATAGTACAAAGTTGTCACTTGTGGATATATAGTTAATGCAATACAGAAAGTAACATACAGGAATATCTATTTATTTTGTACTCTTGGATGTAGAGCTGAGAAAAGAAGAATGCACTACTCAATCTGATGGTTAGTAAAATATTAAATTTATTATCAGAAGTCAGAAGATCTAAACTGAGGAAGTAAACAGTAATGTAGTTTCTAAAGAGTAACATTCCCAATTAGGCAATGTAGGAAAACATAACAAAGTAAAAAATTTGAAAGCAACAGCCAAAACACCCACCCGTCCAAAATTTGTAGGTTGACATGGAGCTAGCTAACATTTTAATTTCTTATATTTTGCACCAAACCAACATTACAAATTTGAAAGAACTAAAATATTTGAGAAAACATATCATGATTCAATGGTAACCTCTGTTTGGTATGAACAGATATTTCATTGCACAAGGTCACCTTAGATTGCTAATAGCTTCGGGTCTGCTAATGCAATCATTTCTATCCTGCCGTTTAAGATGTTGGATACCGATTGAGCTAATTTTTTCAAACAAAGAATGAATTTCTTCTTAGGAGTCAGTTTTGCTGCCAAATGAACTATCCAGCTGCATTGATATGACTGAAGTTAAAGTGCAACACATAATGCTTGAGTTGCAGAAATGAAAATCGGTTTTCAGCATTCATTCTTTCACAAGTATAGAAAAGGTAGGTCTGGAGAAAATGTCAGGAAATAAAAAATATATGCAGAGACAAAAAACATGGAATGACATTATTAACATGATAAATTAACAACCTAAGAACAACAAAGCAGGAAGACGTAGTGGTGGGCAAAACAACAGTATCATCAACAACCTCAAAAATAAAATCAGCAACCATACCGATGAGCCCGTGTGGCCTGGCGTGCGAGATGGCCGGATAGCTAGCGGCAGGAGAGGACAAAGGAGAAGATGGGAGAAGGGTGCAGAGGGGATAAATCACTACTTGTACACAAAGACGTAGGAACCCCCAACCGCAAACATGCGAAACCAGACAAAATACAGAAACAAAAAACAGCAACACACACTATAAAAAAAAAGAAGAGAGAATCTGTAATACGAGCAGACAATGTGACACCCAGGTACACCAGAGAAACATTAATAGTAACAACAAAACATTTAAGTAACCAATACACATTCACAGCAACGCACATATAGATGAGAGCAACATATTAAAAAACACAAATAAAAATACAGTACATAGAAAGACGATAAACAAGAAAGAACCAAACTGAAAAGAAATATAGAGGACCATACCTTAACAACGTACACAACAACAACAGCAGCCAGCAGTGTTAGGCAAAAAACAGATGAACCTACAAAAACCAAAACACCAATTAGGAAACAGAACAACACAGAAGCGAGAGAAAATAAGACAACGACATTCAGCGTTTATGTACTGGCCTCTATTATTTTCATATTGGCGATATCATGAACATACAGTGGAGAACTATGGTCACCCATGTAAGAACAAAAGTTTTTTATTATTATTGATGTACAACAACAACAACAATAAAACATTCCTTTAACCCCACTATATTGGACGGTGGGAAATTATACTCGGCCATGGCACAGTAAAGCATTTTTATTTTCTTAATGTACACGAAGACAGACGAAATATTCGTCAAAGCCCACTATACCATAAAGCAGAAACAGTTAATAAGTTTAGTTTATAAAATGGAAGGACATAATAAAGGTTTACTGAAATGGTGAGAAATAAATAATAGAATTGTAACAACCAAAGAACCTATCAGTTCACTTCTTTTTACGGCACCGCAAACTCCAATCTAGAATTGTAAGAATTAAAGAACCTATCAGTTCACTTCTTTTTTACTACACCGCAAACTCCAATATGAGATGCGTATGGAAAGTTGAAATTTTTCTTTCTTCTTTAGTACAGGGACCCTATTTACAAGGCAGAGTCTGCGGAACAAGAGTAAAAGGGAAAAAGAAAAAGAAATATAGATGGGCATATACCTCAACAACAAGCCGAAGAAGGACAAGAAGCACCAGAGTGATCCAAGAACAAATTGACCTACAAAAACAGAACGACCCAAATCCATTAAAGTGTGTAAATAAATTTGATATCAACCGAGGAACAGGAGCAAGGGGAAAATAACAACCTTGAGAAATTATGACCATGCACGTTAAATAAAAAACACATTGAAGTATAAGTTCTGATGAACGTCACCATTCATCACGAGAAAAACAATGATCATTTATTACAGGTGATTATCTTTTAAGTCAATTGTATTATGAAATCATTAGAGGTGAGAAAAAAACAGATTTCATTAAAGGTGGACAAATGAATCTTGATGATTCATTACATCACTCATCAGGGTGATAATTCACTAAGTTGAGAAGAAAAAGAGCCAAGCCTGTCAGTTTTTTTTTTTTGGGTAGATATTTGTTCAGGAGACCATTACATGACTATTGAATCTTATTGAGGAAAAAACCTGAAATTACTCTCACGGCAATTTCATTTTAGTTCCTTTGACAACTACTACTTATCTGTTGAATAACTAAGAATTGATGCTTTCTTGAATCTTCTAATTAATGCTCTACTTCACTAAGTTGAGAAGAAAAAGAACCAAGGCTGTGAGTTTTTTTTTTGGGCAGGTATTTGTTCAGGAGACCATTACATAACTATTGAATCTTATTAAGGAAAAGACCTGAAATTACTCTCACCACGACAATTTCATTTTAGTTCCTTGGATAACTACTATTTATCTATTGAATGACTAATGGATAACTACTATTTATCTGTTGAATGACTAAGAATTGATGCTTTCTTGAATCTTGTAATTAATGCTGTACATATTTTTTGGGTACATCTGATTGGATCAATGGTCATGTGCATATATTTTGACCATATACATATATGGATCTTTATTTATTGAATCAGTTCCCTACAATTGTTTTATGAATATCATAAGTCAAATTCTGTTAAAAGAACCCAGATGAGATTGGTGCACCAGGTTAACAAAAAGAAACCTATGCACTTTTTTATTTACTATGAATAATCTACCAGAGATTGTCTTTCCAAAAACTGCAGGTTTTGTTCAGTCTGAATCGAAATTTAAAAACCATTTCTGTTGTTGTGTGTTCATACCAAATGACTCAGAAAATACGTTGTATAAATTAAAGTGAATAGCTCGTGAGTCACTTATCTCCGTAAAACAGCAGACTACAGGACCGTCAATAGAGAGGAAACCCAGGAAACCTAAAAATAAGGAAGAATAAAACAAAAAATGAGAAACCAGGGAAAAAATAATAAATAGAACAAACATCCAGAAAAGCAAGAAAGGCCATACGTCACCCATATCCATCCATGGCGTAACAACCCCTCAGCTCACAAAACAAATGTAGAGCCTGCAAAGACAGAGAAAAAACATCAGTCTAGAAGAACGCAAAACCCACATAGGTAGGCAAAAAAATTGAAAGAATGAAGTCCTGTTTGGGTGCTATAGTTTAAAAAAAACTATAGTATTGATAAGCTATGGTTTAACCCAGGAAATAGCAGAGCATGTTGAAACCAGAGCTTTTTGTGTAATTGAGAGGTGCACATCCAATAGAAAAGGAAATTTTTTATGTTGATCTAGCACCAGACCACACCACGCCGTGTTCAAGGCAACGCAGACCTGCTACAGTTTTTTTTTTTTTTTTTTTTTTTGATAGGGACCTGCTACAGCGTTGGCTAGCTGTAGAGCATCTGGAGAGAGAGAGAGAATGATGGGTGCGTGCAGACACAGCCGCGAGCACAAGCCAAAGCCGAGAGGCGGCTCTGCCTTGCTTGGGGACAAGAGGGAAAGTGCTTTTCTGCTAAACCCTGGTTCTAATCCGTCGCGCAGGAAGCAGCACCACCACCGTCCAAACCGCGTCACAATCCCATCCCCTCCCCCTGCAGCAGGACGCGCTCCCGCCGCCGCCTCCTGCATCTCAATCCCTTGCCACTCCTCCTCCTCCCCCACTCAAGGCGGCGCCGCCACCACACCGCATCCCCACCTCCGCCGCCACCAGAATTACCGTTGGCGCCCTACAACCCCGTGTAGTGTCTCAGTGAGGTGCTGGATGGAGTGGCTGCCCCTGATTCGAGAGCGGATCGAACAGCACAACTCAGAATCGTGGAGGACCATGACGTATCCACCCCATCCCCATCACGTCAATCGCTTTGCACCCACCACCGCACGCACGAGCGCACATCCGAAAGCGCTGCTGGTTGCATTGATGCGGAACCTCTCTAATTCGGGGAAAAAGTGAAAGGGAAGCTGAAAGAAGAAGAACAGGGGAAAGAAAGATCCGAACCTGCCTCTGATCCAACCGAAGACGAAGAAACAAGGAAAGGAAGGAAGAAAAGAGAGAGAGAGAGAGAAAGGAAAGACAGGCAGGAACACGGGAGAACCGGAGAAAGAAAGGGAAGGAGAGAAAGAGGCCGCCCAGGGCGCGTGGCAAGAAGCAGAGTCGGAGGACGCCACGCCCGCGACGCAGAGGAACGCAGAGACGCCACGCGGACAGGAACCGCTCACCAGAGAAAAAATGAAGAAACGCACGTACCCGCCGCTGATTCCGGATCGCACGCGCGTACGGAATCGAGAGGACGTGGAGCAATGGGTCAAGCGAGTACTCAGCCCAGGGTGGTGGTTCTAACTAGTGAGGCGGGGCGCGCTTCGCGCGCCACTCGTTAGCCTGTTGTGTATATTACTCTAACTGTGTATCGTACATTGAACCAACAGCAGTGGGGCTCAGATATGAGTTTTTTTCTCCTTCCTCCCGGATATTTTTCTCCCTCGCGTGACTCTCCTCGTCCCACTCGCGGTCCGTTGGTTTTCCTCCCCAAGTTAGCGCCGCCGGCGCTGCTTTCGTCTCTCCCCGTTGTGCGCGTGCTTCCGGCCCTCCTTCTCCGGTCCTCGTGTGGTATTCTCTTCTCTCCTCCGGTGCGTACGTCGCACTATAAAAAAAGAAGAGAGAATTTGTAATACGAGCAGACAATGTGACACCCGGATACACCAGAGGAACATTAATAGTAACAACAAAACATTTAAGTAACCAATACACATTCGCAGCAACGCACATATAGATAAGAGCAACATATTAAAAAACACAAATAAAAATACAGTACATAGAAAGACAATAAACAAGAAAGAACCAAACTAAAAAGAAATATAGAGGACCATACCTTAACAACGTACACAACAACAACAGCAACCAGCAGCGTTAGGCAAAAAACAGATGGACCTACAAAAACCAAAACACCAATTAGGAGACAGAACAACACAGAAGCAAAGAGAAAATAAGGCAACGACATTCAGCGTTTACCTACTGGCCTCTATTATTTTCATATTGGCGATATCATGAACATACAGTGGAGAACTATGGTCGCCCATGTAAGAACAAAAGTTTTTTATTATTATTGCTGTACAATAACAACAATGAAACATTCCTTTAACCCCACTATATCAGACGGTGGGAAATTATTCTCGGCCATGGCACAGTAAAACATTTTTATTTTCTTAATGTACACGAAGACAGACGAAATATTCGTCAAAGCCCACTATACCAGAAAGCAGAAACAGTTAATAAGTTTAGTTTATAAAATGGAAGGACATAATAAAGGTTTACTGAAAAATGGTGAGAAATAAATAATAGAATTGTAACAACCAAAGAACCTATCAGTTCACTTCTTTTCAATGGCACCGCAAACTCCAATCTAGAATTGTAAGAATCAAAGAACCTATCAGTTCACTTCTTTTTACTACACCGCAAATATTTACAAGGCAGAGCCTGCGGAACAAGAGTAAAAGGGAAAAAGAAAAAGAAATATAGATGGGCATATACCTCAACAACAAGCCGAAGAAGGACAAGAAGCACCAGAGTGATCCAAGAACAAATTGACCTAGAAAAACAGAACGACCCAAATCCATTAAAGTGTGTAAGTAAATTTAATATCAACCGAGGAACAGAAGCAAGGGGAAAATAACAACCTTCAGAAATTATGACCATACACGTTAAATAAAAAACACATTGAAGTATAAATTCTGATGAACGTCACCATTCATCACGAGAAGAACAATGGTCATTTATTACAGGTGATTATCTTTTAAGTCAACTGTATTATGAAATCATTAGAGGTGAGAAAAAAACAGATTTCATTAAAGACAGACAAATGAATCTTGATGATACATTACATCACTCATCAAGGTGATAATTCACTAAGTTGAGAAAAAAAGAGCCAAGCCTGTCAAATTTTTTTTGGGTAGATATTTGTTCAGGAGACCATTACATAACTATTGAATCTTATTAAGGAAAAAACCTGAAATTACTCTCACGGCAATTTCATTGTAGTTCCTTCGATAAGTACTACTTATTGTTGAATAACTAAGAATTGACGCTTTCTTGAATCTTCTAATTAATGCTCTACTTCACTAAGCTGAGAAGAAAAAGAACCAAGGCTGTGATTTTTTTTGGGCAGGTATTTGTTCAGGAGACCATTACATAACTATTGAATCTTATTAAGGAAAAGACCTGAAATTACTCTCGCCACGACAATTACATTTTAGTTCCTTGGATAACTACTACTTATCTGTTGAATGACTAAGAATTGATGCTTTCTTGAATCTTGTAATTAATGCTCTACATAATTTTTTGGGTACATCTGATTGGATCAATGGTCATGTGCATATATTTTGACCATATACATATATGGATCTGTATTTATTGAATCAGTTTCGTACAATTGTTTTATGAATATCATAAGTCAAATTCTGTTAAAAGAATCCAGATGAGATTGATGCACCAGGTTAACAAAAAGAAACCTATTCCCTTTTTTATTTACTATGAATAATCTACCAGAGATTGTCTTTCCAAAAACTGCAGGTTTTGTTCAGTCTGAATGGAAATTTAAAAACCATTTTTGTTGTTGTGTGTTCATACCAAATGACTCAGAAAATACGTTGTATAAATTACAGTGAATAGCTCGCGAATCACTTGCCTCCGTAAAACAGCAGACTACAGGACCGTCAATGGAGAGGAAACCCAGGAAACCTAAAAATAAGGAAGAAAAAACAAAAAATGAGAAACCAGGGAAAAAATAATAAATAGAACAAACATTCAGAAAAGGAAGAAAGGCCATACGTCACCCATATCCATCCATGGCGCAACAACCCCTCAGCTCAGAAAACAAATCTAGAGCCTGCAAAGACAGAGAAAAAACATCAGTCTAGAAGAACACAAAACCCACATAGATAGGCAAAAAAATTAAAAGAATGAAGTCCTGTTTGGGTGCTATAGTTTAAAAAAAACTATAGTATTGAGAAGCTATGGTTTAACCCAGGAAATAGCAGAGGACGTTGAAACCAGAGTTTTTTGTGTAATTGAGAGAAACTGTAACATGTTTGGGCACATCCAATAGAAAAGGAAATTTTTTATGTTCATCTACTATTAATATAAAGCATTACGGATAAGCTAGGCGACATATAACGTAAGTATCCAGAGCAAGGCGAACTAAAACAGAAGCATCGACCAGCTTTCTCTCCTTTCAGTACCGAACGCCATGTGCCTCAATCGGTAGAGCAGTAAAAGAGGATTGAGAAGGTACAAGGCCCCTTTCCTTCCTTGGGAGAGGGCATCGCTTTTCACTGCTGGTACTTAATTTGACCATTGGATGCAAAGCTTTAGAAGAATTTTGACACCAATCCGGCTCCTCACTGCGCTGCCATCACGTGGGCTTGAAAGAGATGTGCTCAGTGCTCACATGTTCGGGACGGAAATAAAAAGAGCTCATTCAACCCCGTGTAGTGTCTCAGTGAGGTGCTGGATGGAGTGCCTGCCCCTGATTCGATCGCGGATCAAACGGCACAACTCAGAATCGTGGAGGACCATGGCGCATCCACCCCATCCCCATCACGTCAATCGCTTTGCACCCACCACCGCGCGCACGAGCGCAGATCCGAAAGCGCTGCTGCTCGCATTGATACGGAACCTCTCTAATTCGGAGAAAAAGTGAAAGGGAAGCTGAAAGAAGAAGAAGAACAGGGGAGAGAAAGATTCGAACCTGCCTCTGATCCAACCGAAGACGAAGAAACAAGAAAAGGAAGAAAAGAGAGAGAGAGAAAGAGGAAGGAAAGACAGGCAGGAAGACGGGAGAAAAGAGAAAGAAAGGGAAGGAGAGAAAGAGGCCGCCCAGTGCGCGTGGCAAGAAGCAGAGCCGGAGGACGCCACGCCCGCAGGCCGGAGGAACGCAAAGACGCCACGCGGACAGGAACCGCTCACCAGAGAAAAAATGAAGAAACGCACGTACCCGCCGCTGATTCCGGATCGCACGCGCGTAGTGAATCGAGACGACGTGGCCCGATGGGTCACGCGGGTACTCAGCCCAGGGTGGTGTTTCTAAT
>JAUNZO010000700.1:0-73018 GCA_031894775.1 Chloris gayana | reverse complement strand
TTCTTCTATTATCCCGCACCGGTCGAAGACTAGTCCGTTGCCTATCGCCCTTATCTCGTATCTTCTCCGATTTGCTACCATGTCTTTGCGTATCCATTTCTTCATCATCTCGTATACCCATAAGGCAAGTATACGACAGCAGCCCCCAAGTAATTTTTAATTTAACCTTGAATAAAACTAACCAGTCTTTCCGCCTCTTGGTCTTTATTCATGGTAAAATTAAAAAGAACTCCAATCTGCTGCAAACTCGTTCTTTTTCTTCATAAGTGCTTTAACGAAAGCCCGAAAAAAATTATTCTTTTTCACCTTTTATATCACCTAATTAGGTAGTCGAAACTTATCTTTCTTACGGTGCGCCGGCTAGGCGCACCCGGTTAGTATAGCCCCCGACTCTTGGATCATTTGAACTCCTTTCAAATAATGCAAGACTCCACTAGCTGATTCTTCATTATTTCCTTCAATATCCAATTGCTATAGATTGCTTCTTTTAAATTCCATCATTTTCCACTTCCCGAGATTTTCGCAGATCGCTCTTGAATACGGTGCACCGGTCAGGTGCACCTAATTAGGTATAGCCCCGACTCTTGTATCATTTGAGGATCATAAATAATGCAAGAGTCTTTCCTGAGAGACTACACTTGGTTATTTTCCACTAAATCACATCCCTCTCAGCAATTTTTTGCTAAGAACATATTTTCCGGACCGGTTATACCGGCTATAATTTCTTATCCTCTCGTATGTTTTTACCAATTTCACATAATAGACCGACTAAATCTGTCTAGACTTATAATTCACTTATCAAAATTTCACTAAAATCCATAATTCTGGTTGATCGGACCAGTCTATCCCTTATATTCTCACAACGACTCGAGTCTCCAAAGCCTATAATCAGTCGGATGATTAACACCCATAGCCTAAGGCATCCATTATCACCGAGTGATGTAAAATCTAACTCTTTCATACTGTCTGAATCACGAGAATTCAGCATGGCTTTAACTTTTATCTAAAAAATTTCTATTTTTCAGACCGCTTTTTCTTTCATAAAAGCACGACGGCTTATCCTTAAGACCGTTAAGTCATAATTAACGCAGATAACGGATCATTAACTTCCTTATGGCCGTTAGGTCATAATTGCACAATCACGACATCCCTCGGGCCTCTTAAAAAGGCCCAATAACTTTTCAGCCCCCGGGCCCATCCCAGTGTCTATAAAAGAAAACGAAAAGTCGACCTAGGTCAACCACTGCTCCCGAAGCTCATACACGCCCGCCATTCGTTTTCATTCTCGTTACGCTCTCCTTCTTCATCAACCACTTCGAAGCTTTCTTTTTTCATCCCTCAAGATGGGCAAGAAGAAATCCGCCACCGTTCCCTCATCTTCTTCCTCTCGTTCCTCGCGATCGGCTTCCGTTTGGAGTCCAAGACCTTGGTCCCAGCAAGGTCACGTGAATCCTCTTTAAATGAAGCGGTTAAAGATGGGTATCTTCCTCCCCAACCCATTTTAAACCGGAGTGTTCCTTCCCCAGCCCAAGTTCCCCGGGGTATAGATGAATCTCAACAACTAGTCTTCAAAGCTTTTTTCCTCCGTGGCCTCGATCTCCCATGCTTGTTCCTTCTTCGAGAGGACTTCTTTTCTTCTATGGATGGGAGTTAGTGAACCTTAACCCTAACTCCATCCTTCGGATTGCCTTCTTTATTCATTTATGCGAGGCTTTCCTTGGAGTTCTCCCCCACTTTAAACTGTTCCAATATCTGTTCCAAGTTCGCCTCGCTTCCATCATCGGACCGCCAGGCTGCAGTTGGTGGTGTGGGAATCCAAGTCGTCGGAGTGCGGATGAATATTTCTCTTTATCCTTGAACAATAGCATAGCTCATTGGAAAAAAGGGTGGTTTTTCCGTGACAATCCTCAACCATCTCTCCCTGCCTTTAATGCGAAGGTAGCCAAGAATTTCCCCACCGCTCGAAACCAGGAAAAAACTCAAAGAAGACGATGAAGTTCTTGCACTCCTCGCCCGCATCGGATACTTGAAAGATGTCAAAGGCGTAACTCGCCGAGACAATTCTCGGAGCTTCATAGTGCGAGGCGTCCAACCACTCAAGAGGCAAGAACACCCGCTTGGCTTTTCAACGAGGACACCGCCATGCCTCCGGACGGAACTTCCCTCCCCAACAAAGATCGGCTAGAAGTTCGCATTAGACGGATGGTGCAGCCAAATCCGGACCTATCCGGATGTACAAGAGTGGCATTAGCTTTCAGCTCATGCAATCCTCGTGATGCCATAAGTACTTCCTCTTGTTTTTCAAATCTTTATCACTTATCGCCATCATTTAATTATAAAGACTTAATCTTTGTAATCGCAGAAAATGGATAACTACAGGAGTCATCCTCCTCTTCCTCCTAATGACACTTGGGGAGAGGATTACACCAATAACGCCGCTCCACTTGCTGTTCAAGCCGGTCCGGCTCGGAAATCCACGTGACCGGTCTTTCCCTCTTCCTCCAAGCCTAGCCCCAAAAATCACAAAATCTGGGACCGTGGTTCAAGCTCCTAGTACAAGAAGACGTACTCACTGCTCGACCATCGGTAAACCTCGCCGCCCCTCCCGCTGCCTCCGGCGATACCCGCTCGGAGGCACAAAAACTTGAAGAGCGTCGGCGGGAAGAAGACGCCGTCGAAGCTCCGGCCATCCTCGAAGCTTCACCGTGGAAAACTCAAGGCACTTCTGCCTCGACCGATCCTCCGTCGAATGTCCCCAAACGATCCCGGTATGGTCTCCGGACCGGTCCCGTTGATGCCGGGGATCGAGCTCCAACTCCGCAAGCCAATCCAGCGGAGAAAAGATCCGCAGATATGTTGACGCCGGTTTTTGACCAAGGAACCCATTGTCGGCGACTATAGGTCAAAGGAGGGCCGGTGGGCCGAAGGCCGACGGCCGCATGGACGAGTAAAGAGGCGCGTCCCTCCCGGGAATCGTGCACGGATGCTAACGGAAGAGCATGATATTGATGGGCCTGGCCCACGTTGTAAAATTAGAAATAATAGTTTAATTTTGGAAAAGGATCCTAGTCGGTTAGGAAATCGGCCCGAAGAGGATCCGAGTAGGATTCTTTGTGCCGGATATAAATATGTACTCGGGTGTAACCCGTAAACTCGATTCACATCCAATACAACTTTCGGCGCATCGCCAAACCCTAATTTTCTCGTCAAGTCTTTACTATTTTCGCGCGGGGATCTTCGGGGCTCCGGTCGACAACAAGTTGGCTTGACAAGGTAATTATGTTGTCTAATTCTCGGCGCATTGTTCGTAATTAGATGGCTTAATTGCTAGTTATCCGGCGACCAGATCTGTTTTCGACCAGTCGTAGTGAGTATCGGCCGGGATGAGTCAAGTCGACCTGGTCCGGCTCGTGGTGGAGGTAGTTTGACTTGTCCCGCCTCCCCGTCCCGACCTTTGCTCACAACGCCGATTGGCTCGGATCCGGTCGTTCGAGTCACGATAGCCGCTATGAGAATTCTTTTACATCTTAGCCGATTCGATCGTGCGATTCGGTTGACGTGTCCCGTGTTTGCCTTTGCGATAGTTGACTTGTCCTAGGCGCATGCAGCCGATTGGATAGGATGTAGATTTACTTTCATAGTTAAGGCGTTTATGATTGTGCTTGTCCTGAATCGGCCGTGCGTGCGCGGCCGTTAGACCTGGTCCGATCGTGTGCCATCGCTTGACTTGTCCTGTTGGAGCGACCGGTCGATTCGGGATCCGTGTGGTTGTATTTGTCTTACTCGTTCTTTCGGAGTGTTTAGCCGATTGCTTATCACGTTCTTTAGCTGTTTTATGTTCAATTAGCTAAATCTGTTAAAGCTGCCTTTGAACCCGAGTTATTAGTACGATTTCATTGATCATCATTATACATCTAGATATGATCTAATAACTCATTGTTATAATCGATGGCGAGATCGGCCGGATGCCCGATCGGCCGATTCATCGCCTCGATTGATGATTGAACCATCCTTTTGCTATCAAATTAATTACATCCTATTAATAATTACCTTGTTTATATTTTATTCAATAATGCATCCCTGCAAGGTCTTAATGATTTGATTGCTCACCGACGAAATCGGCTGCTAGCCACCGATCGCATGTTATAGCATCGGCCGATTTCGCATCGTTTGTATCACGGTTCGCTTGCCTGGCATTTAATACATAAATGGATGGGCCGTGCTGTTCCTCGTCGATGGCCGATTCTGTCTATCTTACGCTAGAATCGGCCACGGCTGCACATCGGTCTATCTAGGCCGATGACCCGGAATTTTACACTTTTTATTGTCTTTGTTGGTTTGCAGGAAAACCATCCGGCACGCACCAGCGCACACGAGAATCGGCGAGCCGAGCCGGTCCGTTGGGAGCACGGGGCCTCGCTCGACCGGGGTTTCGGTGGACTCTCCGGACAACGGTGTGTTGGCGACTTTTGACGTCAACACACTTTTGGCACGCCAGTGGGACCGAAGCAACCAAGATCAAGATGTCGTACATGCAGGCTGTCGGGGAGGACGGAACACCAATGGTTGATGCTGAAAATCGGCCGATTTTTGTTCCGGTTCCTCTCGGGACGGATGGCAAAGGGCATGGAGAAGTTTCGATGACAACGAGGTTTCGGCCTCGGGGAAAGATGACGACAGAACAAAAGCTGCAGTACCAGGAATACCCGGCCGAAGCAATGAAAAAGTACTTTCAAGCCTTGAAAGTGACACGCGGCGAGTGGCCACAAAAGGAGACATCCCTCGGATTCCGTATCCGGAAGAACTAGACCAAATCAAAGCCCAGAGACTACCGGATGCCAACCAACTCGGTGATATGGTCAACTCGTCCTGTTCATCGGGCCCTAATCAATCAATCGGGCGTGTTGACCAACACCATCGGGAATTTGATCAAGGACACGATTGATGGCAGATCGTTTCATCGAAGGATATTCCGGACCTGCATACACTCAGCCTTTTGGCGCTCCCGTACGGCCGATTCGGGGAATCGGCCTCCGTAATCACCACACCGCCGTAGGGTTTCAGCCCTATACGGCATGCCACCTCACCTATGGCCTGGCAGGGACGATGCAAACGCAAGTACCGGTACAACCCAGCCGGGCAAAGAAGATGACAAGTGACCCCAAGAAGTCGGTGACGGAAAAGGGCGATAAACAAGATGTACAACCGCCGACTTCGAGTCGTGGGCAGCAACCAATGTGGCAGCGGCTCCGCAGATGGCACAACGAGCTCAATTTCTTCTACGTACCAAATACCGGCCCAAGTAGAATTGAGAACTCACCCACTATAGTACGGCCGATATCCGGTATTCCGCAGCTCGATCGCATCGGCCGGGGGACAAGGATTCATGATCGGACGACCGATCCAATCGGCCATGAATTATGGAATCGCTCCGCGTACATCGTTCCCGCCGCTGGCACTGGGATTTCTGGAAACGGCCGGTCGGTACACCCGGCCGGGGGCAGCCCAACACAGCTTATATAACGGGAACCGGATCGAGCAACTCGCTGAACCCAATGATATGAGTGGCCTCATGGCTAAGATTGCCGATATGATGAAAGATCGGTTCGATTTGAAGCCTAAGGAGAAAAGTGCAACCGTATCGGCGACCTTACCCCGACTGGATGGATTCCGTGGCTTTACCCAATAAGTATAAAATTCCCGAGTTCTCCAAGTTTTCCGGGCAAGATAATACATCAACTATGGAGCACATCAGCCGATATGACGCACAGCTTGGTGAGGCGTCTACTCAAGAGGCTTTGCGGGTTAGACTATTCCCACTCGTCATTGTCCGGATCGGCCTTTTCATGGTTTGCGTCGCTATCGCTCTGGTTCTATCCGGAATTGGGCCGATCCGGAGAAAAGGTTTCACTCGTACTTCTTCACGGGCATTTCCGAGCTTAGTTTGTCCGATTTAATGGCGGTGAAACAGAAAACCGGGGAGTCGGTGGCCGATTATATACAGAGGTTCAGGACTGCGAGGGACGATGCTACAATCCGAACCCGACAGAGCAACAGACTAGCCGAAATCGCTTATGCGGGGCTATTCTCTAACATCAAAGAAAAGTTTACCCCACATGAGTTTGATGGGCTGGCACAGCTGACCCGTAGGGCACTCGGCCAGGAAGAGAATCTCCAGCTCACCAGGAATCGGCGGTATCGGACGACTTATGCCGATTTCGACAATGAGGATGAAGAGGAAATTAATGCGATTGAGTGGACTAGTAACAGACGGCCGATATTTTCTCCGCATGTCAAACCTAAGGAGAAAAAATATGATTTTGATTTATCTAAGGCCGACGAGATATTTGATCAGCCGCTCGTGGAAAAGAAGATCCAGCTTTCCCCTCATCACAAAATTCCTACGCCGGAAGAATTGAAGAAAATGGATAAATGGTGCAAGTGGCATGGAAATTCGCATCATAACACCGTTGATTGTTATGCCATGAGAGATGAAATCCGAGAGGGCAGTTGACGAGTGGGGTATTGCGAGCGGCTGATGTAAAGAAGAAAATGAAAGTTGATGGGCACCCTTTCCCGGCTAATACGATGTACATCAACACCATCGGCGGTGGATCGGCTGGTTTCATACGCCGATATGAGAAGAAGAGAGAGAGGGAAGAAAGAGCTCGGGTGGCACGAGAACAGGAATCTATCAACCAAAGTCAGCGAGTACGGACAAGACGTGATCGGCCGAGAAGATTTTGACCCGCACCGGGCTTGTCCTTTCTTTCGATGCATCTGGGACCAAAACATGAAGCTTCCGTCTATAAAAAACTGCCCGCAGTGCATTGGCCGTAAAGAGTATCGTGATGGCGGGTCATCAAGTTCCCAGGGACGGCCGATTAGTCGCAACTACGAATCACGACAATCGGCCCCCGGAAGAGCGATCGGCCATGATCACAGCTATGATGAATGGAGATATGCAAGTGCCAAAGAGAACCTCCGTTCACGATCGGTTGGGGCCCATCAACGATGAAGAAGAGTTTGATCGACAATACCATGAAGATTCGAAAGGCGATCAAACCAAGAACGAAGAACAAGTAGTGCCCCGGTGGTTTGCTCAAGAAAACCCGAAGAGGAGGCTCCAAAGAATGCGCTGTCGAGAAATTAAGGGTGGACAGTATTACGGAGATGACCAAGACGATGAGTCCAAGCCCAAAAGGGAGTGGAGGCCCAAAGTGCGGTCTCAGTGGTCCGGGCTCGAAGCCGCAATGAAATATGATATCCCCGAAGCCCGGGATTGTCGGATCGGCCGATGAAAATTCGGCTGAAGAAGAACCAGCTTGGGGAGACTTCGGAGATTCCGTGGACGCCGGAATCGGCGGTATTTGATAAGCCGATCAACTCCGATCATTTGCATCTCAAGGCATTGTACATTAGCGGCTACATCAATGGGTCACCAATGAGGAAAATGTTGGTCGACGGAGGAGCAGCGGTCAATGTCATGCCGACACTACATACCGCAAGCTCGGGAAGACGCCGGAAGAAATGATGAGGGCTAATCGACGCTAAAGGATTACAGCGGGAGAAGTCAAGATGTGCGTGGGGCCGCAATAATGGAGATCACTGTGGGCAGCAAAACCATACCCACCACTTTTTTCATCATCGACGGGAAAGGTGCATACACAACTTTGTTGGGGAGAGACCGGATTCATGCCAACCGTTGCATCCCATCAACCATGCACCAGTGTTTGATTCAATGGGTCGGCAACAAGGTCGAAATCGTGCGGGCCGATAAGTCTCGTAACCATCGCGACCGCCGATTTCGAGTTTGCCTGGTCCGGAGAGCCTGCCTTGTTTCTCGGGCACATATTGGGATGCGGAAGCCGTAAACATCACCGACGACGGAGTTATTGTGACCGGGGGTCGTGTACCCCCGGCTGCTCCGATGGGCCCCACGGGAGAATTGACTGGACAATCGGCCGATCGACACGCGCACCGGGGATATGATGAATCGACCGATTAACGAACCGGAAGACGGGAAATTAGGCCACGGTTTTGTGTCGCCGACGAATTAGAAGAAGTAGATATAGGGGATGGAGACAAGCCTCGGCCGACATATATTAGCAAGAAATTGTGTAAAGAAGTAAGAGATGAATTAGTGGCCTTATTGAAAGAATATAAAGATTGTTTTGCTTGGGATTATAGCGAGATGCCTGGACTCGCACCGATCGATCGTTGAACATCGGCTGCCCACCAAACCCGGATATCGGCCGTATAAGCAGTGGGGCTCGGAAAATTGACCCTAGGTATTATGAAGCCGTCAAAGAAGAGATTATCAGATTATATGAAGCCGGCTTTATTAGGCCATGCCGATATGCCGAGTGGGTTTCCAGTATTGTGCCGTGGAAAAGAAAATGGAAAGATGCGGGTCTCGCATTGACTTCAGGAATTTGAATAAAGCGACTCCGAAAGATGAGTACCCAATGCCAAACGCCGATTTGTTAGTTGATGCAGCCGCCGGCAACAAAATTTTGAGCTTTATGGATGGAAATGCTGGGTACAATCAGATTTTTATGGCCGAAGAAGATATATCGAAGACAGCGTTCGGATGCCCTGAGCGTTGGGACTATATGAGTGGGTTGTCATGACCTTTGGCCTAAAAATGCTGGTGCCACATATCGTAGAGCCATGAATTTTATATATCACGATTTGATCGGCCGATTGGTGGAAATTTATATTGATGATGTAATGGTGAAATCAAAATCGGCCGAAAGTCATGCGGCTGATCTCGGAGAAGTGTTGAAGAGGACAAGACAATACGGCTCGAAGATGAACCCGCTCAAGTGTGCTTTTGGTGTCTCAGCTGGACAATTTCTGGGGTTTATTGTGCATGAAAAGGGAATTGAAATCGGCCCCAAGAGTATTGATTCTATCGTAAAGTCTGGAACCACCGACGAACAAGACAAAGCTCCAGTCCCTAATCGGCAAGATTAATTTTATCGTACGATTTATCTCAAATTTGTCCGGTCGGCTTGACATATTTACGCCATTATTAAAACTCAAGGCCGATCAAGAATTTCGGTGGGAGCCGATCCATCAAAGGGCTTTAGAAGATATCAAGAGATATTTGGTGTCCCCACCAGTGATGGTTCCGCCAAAGTCGGGCACACCCTTTAAGTTATATTTATCGGCCGATGATAGGTGCATCGGCTCGCATTGACTCAAGAACAGGAGGGAAAAGAGCGGGTCATATTTTATCTCAGCCGCAAATTAATTGATGCAGAAACACGGTATCCAGAGGTGGAAAGGTTATGTCTCTGTCTCGTATTTTTCATGCACAAAACTAAGGCATTATCTCGTTAGCCGAGGAGTGTACTCGTGATTTGCCAGGCCGATGTCGTAAAATATATGCTATCGGCCCCGGTCCCCAAAGGCCGGTTGGGCAAATGGATGTTGGCTATTGCGGAGTTTGATCTAGGCTATGAATCGGCCAAAGCAGTAAAAGCACAAGTATTGGCCGATTTAATAGTGCAACACGGCGAACACTCGGCCAAATACGTTGAACCAGTGCCATGGACGGTGTTCTTCGATGGGTCAATTTGCAAGCAAGGAAGTGGAATCGGCTTGGTTGTTGTGTCGCCTCGGGGGCAATACGTGGATATTCTATTACAGTGGAGGCGCACACCAACAACCAAGTCGAATATGAGGCAGTATTAAAAGGACTGGAACTACTCATCGATGCCGGGGCTGATTTTGTGGAAATTTTCGGCGATTCCTTGTTGGTCGTGAGTTAGCTGGCCGATGAGTATGAGTGTAAAGATGAAATATTGTTGCAATATCATAGAAAGTGCCAGAAGTTAATGAAAAGATTCAAGTGTGTTAAAATCGGTCATGTACCAAGAGAGCAGAACTTCGAAGCAAATAACTTGGCTCAACTAGCATCCGGTTATCGGTTCGCCGAAAACAGCTTGGAAATAGCCGATATTGAAGAGGCCGATTGGCGCACGGAAATTCAAAATTTTTAAGCAATCCATCCCAACCTACGGATAAGAAGATAAGATATAAAGCCTTGAAATATGTTCGTTGGATGATCAATTATTTTTCAAGACAATTGATGGGGTGCTTCTCAAATGTATTAATGACACCGAAGCCAAAGTGGTAATGAGCGAAGTACATGATGGGATTTGCGGAACGCATCAATCGGCCCATAAAATGAAATGGCTGCTAAGGCGAGCTGGTTATTATCGGCCGACAATGTTGACCGATTGTTTCAAATATTATAAAAGTTGCCAAGATTGCCGGAAATTCGGGCCTATACGAGAGGGCACCGCGTCGGCCATGAATCCGGTGATTAAACCTTGGCCGCTCGGAGGTCGGGCCATGGATATGATCGGCCGGATAAATCCAAGCATCAAGCAAAGGACATCAAGTACATATTGGTAGTTACAGATTACTTCACAAAGTGGGTTGAAGCAGCACCTTATCGCAAAGTCTCGACGGCCGACGTGATAACGTTTGTTAAGGAGCATATCATTCATAGATTTGGGATTCCGGAGACGATCACGACAGATCGGGGATCAGTATTCACATCGGACGAATTTCAATCTTTTGCTAAAGAAATGGGGATTAAATTGATTAATTCGTCACCATATTATGCCCAAGCTAATGGTCAAGCTGAAGCAGCGAATAAGAGTCCGATCAAGTTGATCAAGCGGAAAATACAAGAGTATCCTCGTAAGTGGCACATGAAATTGATGGACGCTTTGTGGGCTTATCGTATGTCACGGCATGGGGCTATGCAAGTCGCGCCGTATCAGCTTGTATATGGGCACGAAGCCGTACTCGCCATGGGAGACAGCTATCGGCTCCGGAAGGATTGAATTGCAACAAAAGCTATCAGCCGATCAAGTACCACGGATTGATGATGGATGAATTAGAAGATGTAGTACAAAATCGACTGGATGCATTGGAAAAGATAGAGCAGAATAAGACGTAGGGTCGCCTGCCATTATGATAAGAAGGTTGTGCAGAAAGCAGCTTTAAAGAGGGCGATTTGGTCCGAAGCTTAGGATGCCGATCGGCGTGAAGGACAATCGGTTTGGTAAATGGTCGCCTAATTGGGAAGGACCTTATTTGATTAGCCGATCGGCACCGGGTAATGCATATATTTTGAAAGAGTTAGCAGGGGAAGAATTTGGCCGAGCACTTAATGGGAAGTATTTGAAGCAGTATTATCCTAGTATTTGGATTAACTCATAGTGTTCGGCCTAAAAGAGACTACAGCCGATGTCGATATACATCGCCTTGAGACGGCCGATATTAAGAGTATCGCCCTTAGCAAAAAATATGAAAGTAAAACGCAGACAAATCAGCCGATGTTTTAAAACATCGTCTTCGGATGGCCGATATTATTGTATATCGCCCTTAGTGCAAAAATATTTACAACCAGATTTTGTTCAAAGTCCTATTACACCTAAGCATGATCGAGGCCTTAGCACGGGACAAGAAGTCTTGGACGACAGATACTCGCACGGGCCAGCATGGAGTCAAGTTTGGCCATGACCAACAGGTCGTCTTCAACGGGGCCGACCTCAAGCATGCGCCGCGGCAACCATCTTGTCAGCCGCTTGGATTGCCTCGTCCGTCGCTTTCGTTGAGCCGCCACATCAACCGACAGCTGTGCAATGGTGGCTTCCAAGGCCGCCGCATCCTTCTCCTTGAGAGCCGGCGCTGCTCTCAAATCGGCAATCTCCTCGATTGATTGCTTGCGGTTCGCCCTCGCCGATTTGAGAGTTGCTCTTGCATCTCCAGGGTCTTGCGGGCCTCCTCCTCGAACGCTTGATGGAGTTCTCGGCGAGTAGTGCAGCTTGTCGTTGCTCCGCGTGGCGAGCTAGACGCCGTCGGGCACGGATGAAATCCATTTGCCAGCACTCCATGTATGCTACGCGGTGCGAGCATCGCGCACATCATCCGGGAGCTCAGCCCGGATTTCCAAGTACCGCTCCCGGATAGAGTGGGCGTCGGCCACCAAGCCTTCAACCGATGACACTTCAAGCCGGCGCGCGATTTCGGTCATGGTGATAAGACCAGCGGAAGATACCGAAATCGGCGCAGGACGAGGGAAGCCGAGCGCCCGAAATACCAAGAAGAGTAAGATAAAACTAATGATCGGCGGCGAATCAAGGAGGAAATAGTAAAACAGACTCGCGAAGCGTCGACGCGAAGCGGCCGGACGTCCATCGGCCGTGCCATTGAACCCACAGGTTCGTGTGTTCCAAGCAGCTCTCGGCCGGCCGGTCCACCTTCACCGGCGACATCCTCGGAGGCGGCATTAGGCGACGCTCGCCGGCCGGCTCATCGGCAGCATTACCTTCAGGAGAAGCCGCGGGCGGCTCCCGGCCGCCCGATTCTTCGTCGGCGAGCAGTGCCTTTGGGAGGAGCCGTGGGCGACACATGGCCGCCTTGTTCGGCTTCGACGGCGGCCTCGGGAGACGCAGGCCGATCCGAGTGAGTTGGGCTCTCCGTAGGATTTGGATCGGCCCGGCTTGGTACGACCGCAGCTCCGGAGCTGTTTGAGTCGGCCTTCGTGCGTCGGCGTCTTGGCCCGTGGGGAGTCGGCAGCGGATCGGCCTATCGTGCGTTGGCGTCCGAGCCCGAGGAGAAGGGACCGCCGATTCCCGCTAAAAACTCATAATTAGATGGCATGTTAAGTGAAAAGGAATCGGCGATCATGCAATAACAACCTCGATGCAGCGGAGACGGTTCGCTATAGTAATCCGGATCGGACGAGCGCACGAGCCGCTTTAGCGACGCGCGGTATCGCTTCGAGGCCCGAGTCGACCCCGCAGCTGGCACATTAGCCTTCCTCTTTTGAGGGGCGGCCGTTTTGGTTTTGGCCTTGCGGACGGATGGCGCCCTCGACTCATCGCCGCAAATGCTTGAGCGGGAGTGCGGTCGGTGAAGCCGATATTTGGAACGATTGGGCTCGGCAATAAATATGCAATCGGCCGGCCACCGATGCTTTGGGTCGGCGGCTCCTCCGAGTCCGACCGAAAGAGAAGATACAAGGATGAGCATTTGGAGTGGCCGATTTCATTTACAAAATCGGCCTTACAAAAATAAATCAGCTACACGTACCTCGGCGAAAGGTTCTTCCAGGACTAGGCCGGAGAAGAAGGAAGCGGTGTTCCGGCTGCGAAGGTGCCGGTTCCACTCACCCCACCAACGGTCAAAAGGCGGGTACTCCGGGCGCCGGGAAAATCCGGCCAAGTCACCGGTGACGATATCGGCGGTACGGCCGATGAGCCGCTCCACCGAATGGCATTATCGACGGCAGCCCGCGCCTTTATCTCGCCCCACATAGAAGAGGTCGGGGGCAACCGGCCGAAGCTGAGTTGACGGGCCGATATCGACGGGTGGTAGAACTCATAGGAGCAGAAGGCCTTGCTCCCGCCGATGAGTCCCGTCGGCAGCGAGACAGGGCGGAGGCAGGTGGTGAAGATTTTGATTGCTTCCCCGTCGGCCGTCGGGAAAGTTGGGTCGATCAAAAAGGGGTGTCGTACTCCCTCTCGAAGAAATCAATGTACGGGTACCAGTCCGTACTTTCATCGTTGAGGCCCTTGTAGAAGGCGGCGAACCAATACGCCGAGGTTCTTGTCCGACATGGCCGCTCCCGGTGCCATGGATAACGCCTCCCCGAAAGAGATGCACCGGCTGAATCTGGTGTTGACGGTCCTTACGGTCCTTTTTTTACCGTCAACTTTATGCACCTTTTGAAATCATATCCACCACCAAGAGTAGACATAGGGCTTTTATCTAACCATTTCCACAAGTCTTGGTGAATTCGTGAGTGCAGGTGCAATCCATATGAAAACGGGGACAAGTATGCATAAAACATGGGCTTCGCACTTGCCTAACTTTCCCCGACATAAAAGACAACTCTCTCAGCCCAAAATCCGGAGAAACGAGGCTCCAAATCTATCCCTAGCAAGCTGGACCAAGGAGGGAAGCAACACGGAGAGCCACCACGAAGAAGACCGGACCCGGTGGGGCCCGGCCCGGTTCGGCCAACCTGGGATTTGGGTTCGGCCGAACCGTGGTGGTGGCCCCACCGGCCCATCTTTCTACGGCGGTTCACTACCGACGTCCGGAGGTCGGTTCCACCTGCATTAAATGCCACCGACGTCGGGAACCGCCTCCAAGTTGCCGACCTTCCAAGACTATAAATAAAGGGGCACCCCTACCTCTCTAAAGCATCCAATTGAAGAGATCACAACACATTGACACCAAGAGGAATCCATCTAGCATTAGACTAGTCTCTAGGCTGTAGAGGATTAGAGGGGGAGTTTAGTAGAGGAGAGGGTTGTCCTCTCTTTGTGAGGATTTAGCCCAATCTTGTACTTCGAGGATACTTGCTTATAATAGAAGTTCGTTCGTCGTTCGTTCATCGTTCTTCGTTCGTTCTTCGTTCGTTCATCGTGCATCTCATATTAAGTAAGTATCAAGGTTCACCTCAATAGAATTATCTTCTTTGTTCCTCATGCCTTATGATTGTACTAGTATGATGATCATGTGCTTTCTATGTGGTTATTGTCTAGTCATGATAGGTTGCTTCATGCTTCACATGCCTTCATTCATTCGTGTATGTCCTTACACTCGTTTCATGCATGATGAGGTGAGACATGCTTTGGCCAATGACTTGATGATCCGTAGGGTTAGAGTCATGTGTGACATGGCCCATAACTCGTCAATCCGTAGGGTTAGAGTTAGGCATGTCTCACCCATTTACTTGATGATCCGTAGGGTCGAGTCTTGCATGTTCCGAGCACTTGATCCGATTCGGCCGGTCAAGATTAAGTGTACTCTTTCGGGAGTTCGGTTTAGCAATGTGAGCATGGTGCTTAGATTGATAAACTGCTTTGGGTGTTTGGTTGTCCGCTCGAACGGGATAAGATCGACGGTGAGGACTTAATTGCTTCACCGCCACGTGATCGTAGGACTGGCATAGGGATCTAATTGCCCTTGTGTCACGTGTCCTGGATGAAGGGTAACGGTAGGTGGTGACAGCCCTGCCGTGCCTAGTCCTCTTGTTCTATAGTAGATAGCCTTGATTGCCTGGTAGAAGGAATGCCCGTAGGTGGTAACAGCCCTGCTGGTTATCCCCTTGTTCCAGGATGACATAGAGCTTAGACTTGTATGTGTTGCATGAGCGGGAATATTAGAAGTACATAAGGACCCATCTCGGCTTTCTCCTTAACCCCGCTTAGCCTAGGCTTAGTTCTAGTGTTAGATTGGATTGCTCCGGTGGTGTTGTCACTACTACCCACTATCATTATTATCCTTACCCCTATTTAGGCTTTGGTACCTTATTAGTCATATGATTATGAACATTGCTATCTCGTAAACCACCGCCTTCCCTGTGGAAAATACGATACCCTTGAATACTCACGGGTGAAATGCTACAACGGTATTCTCCGTGCGCTTGCGGATTTATCGTGACCGTAAGAAATACCAACAAGCATTTACGGCGCCGTTGTCGGGGAAGGCACTGGTTGAAGAGTCACTAGCATTGTTTATAATTATATTTCTTTTAACTACCACTTGTCTAGATAGGTCTACCTTTGCTTTGTTTTCTCTTTATGTGAAAACAGGGTAGTATACCACTGGCGTTGACTTATCGAGGCAATACACGAGAAAATCAAGTAACCTTGAGGCGATCGGAACCACGAGTCATCCATCCTCAAGAATACTCTCGACGGGCAAGCCGGCTACATCCGCACCATCAAGCTCAATACCTATGGGTGGATTGCTTTCCCACGAACACTCCGCTGCCAATGTTAACCGTGTGGCAATTGGGCCACACGTCAACACTGGAAACGGAAACTTCAAGCCTACAGCCAGCCAAATCACCATGGTGCAGGCCAATCCATTCCATGGACTGGCCAAGGAGGACGCAAAAGTTCATCTTCATAAATTCCTAAAAGCATGCAAAACCTTGTCCATCGAGGGAGTCAACCAGGATGTCATCCGACTCCGTCTGTTCCCCTATTCTCTTGCGGGGAAGTAAGACAATGGTTCTTTGCCAACCCAAGTATTTCGACTACTTGGGATGCTTGCTCTGAAGCATTCCTCGATGAATACTCTCCAAGAGGCAAAACCTATGCCCTTCACGCACAAATTCCAGATTATTGGAGAGCACGGGAAGAATCCATTCCTGAAGCATGGGAGAAACTTCAAGATTATTTGACAAAATACCCTGCTCATGGAATGGACGATTGGACAATATTGATCGATTTTTACCACGGGTTGACACAACGATGCCGTGACTATCTTGATTCTCGTGTCAAAGGGGGCATCTTCTCACTTACCGCCGCAGAAGCAACAAAATTAGTTGAGAAGGTAGCTATCGGTGAAGGGTGGAGACCACGCTCTCAACAAAAGAGAAGCCTTCCAACATCACCCTAGAAGGGAAGCAAAGAGGAAGAAGGCTTCGTACAAGCGCTTTGAAAAGACAATTACAGCCCCAACACGAGAAGTTGTCCGCATCCTCATCTCCAGGATCAAGCACCAAGTCGCCACGGTAAATGTAATGGAGAGAAGTCTTGCTCATTGGACTTAAAACGATGATGCCCTTGCCAAAGGTAAATTGGTAGTTATCTCATATTTGATTTCCAATTCCACATGCATATTTCCTCAATCGCATTCATGCATCTCATTTGCATATTTAATTCTCCCTCGACATGCATTTCCATCGTTTGCATGTTTGAATCTTTCCAACTTTTGTTTGGGATTTTTCAAACCACAATGCGATTACTGAGGTATTGGAAAATGAGTTTGAGGCAACTTTTTATGGAAAATGTTTTGAGTAAAATTTTGGAGGAATTTTGGCGTAACTCCCTCCGGATTTTTCATATAGCCATCATAGGGTTGTCAACAAAATTGGACTTCGAGTTCATTATATTTGTTTCCAAAGTGCTTGGTGCCTTCACTTTCATTCCACTCAAGCATTCTTTCCCCCAAAATTCTTACTCTTGCATTTCTTGGGAATTTTCATTGTTTGCCCCAAGTTCAAGAAAAAGATTTTCTCTTCTCTTTTTGGTTTTCTTAGTTGCATAATCGGGGTCCTGCAATCCTCCAACTCTTCTTTTCACGAAAAAAAAAATATAAAAAAATATAAAAAAAAAAATTTCTCAAGGAAAAATAATTTTTGAGACAAACCCTTTTAGGCTTTCCGTCTCGAATTTAAGAAAAAAATTTTCCTTTTCTTCTCTTCTCGTTTTTGTTCAATAAATTGAGTTGCGATAAAAAGACATCCTTGCAAAGGCAACCCACGGGAAATCCATTTGGTTTTCACTAACATAACCCGTGCTCGAGTTCGCTTTTGTGTTCTTGCTCTTAAGTGCAGCCAGGAAAAAAGGCGAATAATCAAGCTCATCGAGCACGTTGAAGAAGGTGACAAGTTCAAACACAAGTCACCCCCGACGTGACACGCACTCGTCCCCCTCCATTGAGCTCATGCCTAAAGTGAGAAGGTTGGCATGAAGAGCCTCATGAAGATCCCATGGAGGAGGACTATGATGAAAACAACACGTCGAGACTCCTCTTCGACACCAACCTTGTCTTGGTGTGCAAAAAGAAGGTACAAGCCTGCAACTCCAATTCGAAATCCCTGCACAACGAAGGTATGCCACATTCTTTGCTAATAATTGGAAGCCCAAGGGTGATATGGTTTTTATTCGTGTGGATGAGTATGACTCCCACCTACCTACCACATGATTTCCCATGCATCCTTGTAGTAGTTAGGCAATGGTACTACCCTCCGAGTTCTTTCTTAGGGAGTATCACCCTTCATGCACACATCCTTGCTTTCTACTAGGCTTTCATAAGCATTGCTTGTCGGACTTTGAGCCTACAACTCTTGACCTTCACAAGCATGCTCTTTGGCAATGGATCATATCCCTTCTTGTGCTTGATGCATTGTTGGCTTGTCATGACTTGTGTTCCTCATAAGCAATCTTAGACATTTTTTGTATGAGGAATGAGCTTCGAATCCTCTTGCCTTGGTTAACAAATATCAAAATCTCCCCTATGCAATGCATGAATGGTTAGAACTTTCCAAGCAATTAGGACTTCTTGAGTGCACCTCGTTGTTCTATCATATCACCCCTCGACTTTGGACCTACAACTGCTTCATGTTTCCATATCACTAAGACCCAAGTTGTTTTTACCAACGAGGATTATCTTGTCCATGGTCGCACTCAAACTTGGTCCACGGGACTTGCTTGTGCCTTTCTTCCTCGGCTGTACAAATGGGGTCCGGTCATCTAACCCGGGACCTTGTTTGTATGTGCTCCGAGAGCTAACCATGCCTCTCCAAGTTGGAGGAAATTGCTTGCGGGAATAGTGTTTTTGGCAGGATTCTCGGGTGCGAGAGAACAAGTGTGGGGGAGATCTCTCAAGCCTCCATCACGCACATGTTCGAGATCTCCCCACCAAAACGCTGCACCAACATCAAGGCTACACTTGCACAAAGCCTTCCACAATCACATTGGGTTCAACCCCAAATCAAGGGCCATGAGCAAAAGAACAAGTGTGGGGGAGGTTCCCTCCCCCCACAAAGGTAACTTGTATCGCAACTTGTATCCTTTTCCTTCCACCTTGAAAATATCAAAATAGAATAATTTTATAAAAAAAAAAAAAAAAAAAAAAAACTCTAGGTGCTTCTTCTCTTTCAAACTCATAAGGCACCTAGAGTTTAAATCAATAAATCTAGGCTCCCCGGTCTTTAACCCCGGTAGAGTCCTCTTTGTCTTCGCTTTGTTTTTGTTGTTTGTTTTGAATAAATAAAGCAGGTTCAAGAACAAGTGTGGGGGAAGATCTCTTGAGTTCTTCATCACGTACACATTCAAGATCTCCCCCACCAACACGATGCACAACCCGCACTGATCAATCCATAAGAAAGTGGAGCCCCGGGACAAGGAAACAAATTTGGGTCGAACCTTTGTTTCGATCAAACATCCCATGGTCCACTTGGCCTCCACTTCACCTAAAGCGACGGTTTGCACAACCTCTCTAACTCCATCCCCCTCAATTCATGAGTTAAAACAACCTTTTGAGCCAATCACTAAAATTTAACTCAAGAATAAAATGAACGTTGTTGTTCCCTCGGTATACATGCTTCTAGTTGGTTGGCCTTGCATACTCTTTATTCCTCGCTTCGCACACTTGTTGCTTGTGAACACCAATATCATAGGAACCCATGTTTATCTAAGTTGTTGGTGAATGTGATATGGTTGGATGAGATGAATCGTGCTTCTTCTGCATAGAGTGCTTGGGTATTTAATTTGCCAAAAGTCTATAACTCTACGCTCCTCGATGATCTTATATTCCCACCAAAGCCATATGTTGATCACATTGCAAAACTTACACACATATGCTGCTTGTCATTGCATTGAACTTTATCAAAATTGTGTGACCCTAGTGAGAAACTTGTCATACTCTCTTGATCAAGATCACGTACACTCCACCTCACATGCTAAACTTCTACACTGGAAGTTAAGCAATACCACCATCATACATCCACCAAAATAAGTACTCCACAAAAGCATTGTTACCTTTTTCTCTCTCTCTCTCAAGTTATCATAGGAGACATGGCTATGCAAAAGAAAGAATAATCCCTGCTCATACAAAAGTAGAGCATGACGAAAAAAAAAAAAAAAAAAAAAAAAAAAGAAAGGAAAAGAAAGAAAGAATCATAGCCATGCCCCCTCGAACATTCAAAAAGAGAAAGAGAGAATGAACACAAAAAGGAGTACAATTTCCACCACCACACCACCCTCATACACACTTGCACATCTTGATCACGGTTGTATGACTTGCATTCTCCATGGATCCACTCTTTTGGTTCAGCAAAATATGTGATACAAGTATGCCTCTCTTTCATTCCCTACCAAGCTCCACATAAAGCCTTTTGTAGAAGTAGGATGAAAAGAGGAAAATCATGCCTTGGTGAGGAACCATAAACATTGAGCGATTTGAGAGTGATCATTTGAGGAGTATGAGCTATGTTTTTACTTTGAAAATCTATCACAAACCCGAGTTACTCAGCGAGAGGGAGTTATGATGACTTGAATCATGACCGTTCCATTCCTCAACCGCCCAAGATTACATGGTAGACACATCAAAGTTCACGGGTGCAGGTATGGCTTGGAATAATTTGTATGCTAGCATCATACCATGAGAAGTATGCTCCCGCTTATGCTCACTAGCTTTACTCGAGGACGAGCAAAGAACTAAGTGTGGGGGTCTTGTTGACGGTCCTTACGGTCCTTTTTTACCGTCAACTTTATGCACCTTTTGAAATCATATCCACCACCAAGAGTAGACATAGGGCTTTTATCTAACCATTTCCACAAGTCTTGGTGAATTCGTGAGTGCAGGTGCAATCCATATGAAAACGGGGACAAGTATGCATAAAACATGGGCTTCGCACTTGCCTAACTTTCCCCGACATAAAAGACAACTCTCTCAGCCCAAAATCCGGAGAAACAGGCTCCAAATCTATCCCTAGCAACTGGACCAAGGAGGGAAGCAACACGGAGAGCCACCACGAAGAAGACCGGACCCGGTGGGGTCCAGCCCGGTTCGGCCAACCTCGGGATTTGGGTTCGGCCGAACCGTGGTGGTGGCCCCACCGGCCCATCTTTCTCCGGCGGTTCACTACCGACGTCCGGAGGTCGGTTCCACCTGCATTAAATGCCACCGACGTCGGGAACCGCCTCCAAGTTGCCGACCTTCCAAGACTATAAATAAAGGGGCACCCCTACCTCTCTAAAGCATCCAATTGAAGAGATCACAACACATTGACACCAAGAGGAATCCATCTAGCATTAGACTAGTCTCTAGGCTGTAGAGGATTAGAGGGGGGAGTTTAGTAGAGGAGAGGGTTGTCCTCTCTTTGTGAGGATTTAGCCCAATCTTGTACTTCGAGGATACTTGCTTATAATAGAAGTTCGTTCGTCGTTCGTTCATCGTTCTTCGTTCGTTCTTCGTTCGTTCATCGTGCATCTCATATTAAGTAAGTATCAAGGTTCACCTCAATAGAATTATCTTCTTTGTTCCTCATGCCTTATGATTGTACTAGTATGATGATCATGTGCTTTCTATGTGGTTATTGTCTAGTCATGATAGGTTGCTTCATGCTTCACATGCCTTCATTCATTCGTGTATGTCCTTACACTCGTTTCATGCATGATGAGGTGAGACATGCTTTGGCCAATGACTTGATGATCCGTAGGGTTAGAGTCATGTGTGACATGGCCCATAACTCGTCAATCCGTAGGGTTAGAGTTAGGCATGTCTCACCCATTTACTTGATGATCCGTAGGGTCGAGTCTTGCATGTTCCAAGCACTTGATCCGATTCGGCCGGTCAAGATTAAGTGTACTCTTTCGGGAGTTCAGTTTAGCAATGTGAGCATGGTGCTTAGATTGATAAACTGCTTTGGGTGTTTGGTTGTCCGCTCGAACAGGATAAGATCCGACGGTGAGGACTTAATTGCTTCACCGCCACGTGATCGTAGGACCGGCATAGGGATCTAATTGCCCTTGTGTCACGTGTCCTGGATGAAGGGTAACGGTAGGTGGTGACAGCCCTGCCGTGCCTAGTCCTCTTGTTCTATAGTAGATAGCCTTGATTGCCTGGTAGAAGGAATGCCCGTAGGTGGTAACAGCCCTGCTGGTTATCCCCTTGTTCCGGGATGACATAGAGCTTAGACTTGTATGTGTTGCATGAGCAGGAATATTAGAAGTACATAAGGACCCATCTCGGCTTTCTCCTTAACCCCGCTTAGCCTAGGCTTAGTTCTAGTGTTAGATTGGATTGTTCCGGTGGTGTTGTCACTACTACCCACTATCATTATTATCCTTACCCCTATTTAGGCTTTGGTACCTTATTAGTCATATGATTATGAACATTGCTATCTCGTAAACCACCGCCTTCCCTGTGGAAAATACGATACCCTTGAATACTCACGGGTGAAATGCTACAACGGTATTCTCCGTGCGCTTGCGGATTTATCGTGACCGTAAGAAATACCAACATCCGGGCACGGCCGATTCGGCGTAGTCGCCGGGAAGCGGAGCACGCTGAGATCCAGATTGATGGCCTTGGTGGTATGGAGGGTCAACCACATTTGAATAAACCACCAAGGGCCACCTAGGTTTTTGATCGATCGGCCGGCGCGCAGCTCCACCGAAACCTCGGTGAAGAAGGAGGTACGCCGACCCCGTAAGATACTTGCCCATGGGAAGGGCATGGCTGTCGGCCAGTACATCGGCCATCGGCAGAAAATTGTTTGTGGGGCTCACGCCGACCCCACAAAAGAAGAAATGGTCGAGCCACATGTTGAGGAAGGCGACATGTTCGCGGCAATCGACCGTGCCATGCCCCTTGTTGTAAGTCCGAATATAGCCCTTCCAGCCCCTGGTGTCTTTAGGGTTGATCCGGTGGGAGGACTTAATGCGGACAGCGTCCGGAGTGGCCTCCGCCGTGATGTTCAGATCGGCCAACATGATCGTATCCAATAAGGTCATGGTAGCCGGCCGTGGCCGAACATGAAGCGGTTCAGGGCGTCCGACCGTAAGTAGCAAGCGATCGCCGAGCAACGGTTCATTCTTCCGGTGATCGGCCGGAGACAGCTTGATGGCATGGGCGATGCCGATGTTGGCCCAACCTTGCAAATAGACGGCCGACAACCGTTTATACCAATCACGCCATCCTGCGACGGGGGTCGGCCATGACCGGAAGCCGTTGGCCCATTCGGCCGATAGCGGGGACTCGTTGCCGAAACGGAACCCGATCCGTTTCGACACGGATGAGATCCGTGGGGTCGGGATCGCCCATAGGACCCAAGAAGAAATGAGTCGGGATGTTGGACGGAATAACGACTTGGTTCCGGATCTCCTAAAAACAAGAATTAGGGCTAAAATGAGAAGCGGAACGGGAAGAAGATAAATTGTGAAAATGAACAAGAACAAGAACGCGAAGAAAAATTGCAAAGGTAGAAAAGAGGGATGCCCGAATGTACATTACCTCCGGAACGGCGTTGGTGGTGGCGACAAAGCGGCCGGCGGCGGCGGCCGCAGCAGCAGCAACAACAGGGTTCATGGTCGCCGGAGAAGAAAGACGGCGACGGCGCGATGAGAAGTTGAAAAGGCTCGAGGAGGAAAAGGTCGCTGGAACAGAGGAAGATGAAGGCCAAGAAGAGGAAGCAGATGGGAAATGACCGGGGGTGGCCCCGGGTTTTATGGAGGAGTGACGGGCAGTAAAACCGGCGCGATAAAAGAGAATCAGTATCGGTCCGACGCATGCATAGCATACCCCGGACTCGGGGGACATGTGTTGACGCCGGTTTTTGACCAAGGAACCCATTGTCGCCGACTATAGGTCAAAGGAGGGCCGGTGGGCCGAAGGCCGACGGCCGCATGGACGAGTAAAGAGGCGCGTCCCTCCCGGGAATCGTGCACGGATGCTAACGGAAGAGCATGATATTGATGGGCCCGGCCCACGTTGTAAAATTAGAAATAATAGTTTAATTTTGGAAAAGGATCCTAGTCGGTTAGGAAATCGGCCCGAAGAGGATCCGAGTAGGATTCTTTGTGCCGGATATAAATATGTACTCGGGTGTAACCTGTAAACTCGATTCACATCCAATACAACTTTCGGCGCATCGCCAAACCCTAATTTTCTGTCAAGTCTTTACTATTTTCGCGCGGGATCTTCGGGGCTCCGGTCGACAACAAGTTGGCTTGACAAGGTAATTATGTTGTCTAATTCTCGGCGCATTGTTCGTAATTAGATGGCTTAATTGCTAGTTATCCGGCGACCGGATCTGTTTTCGACCGTCGTAGTGAGTATCGGCGGGATGAGTCAAGTCGACCCGGTCCGGGCTCGTGGTGGAGGTAGTTTGACTTGTCCCGCCTCCCCGTCCCAGCCTTTGCTCACAACGCCGATTGGCTCGGATCTGGTCGTTCGAGTCACGATAGCCGCTATGAGAATTCTTTTACATCTTAGCCGATTCGATCGTGCAGATTCGGTTGACGTGTCCTGTGTTTGCCTTTGCGATAGTTGACTTGTCCTAGGCGCATGCAGCCGATTGGATAGGATGTAGATTTACTTTCATAGTTAAGGCGTTTATGATTGTGCTTGTCCTGAATCGGCCGGCGTGCGCGGCCGTTAGACCTGGTCCGATCGTGTGCCATCGATTGACTTGTCCTGTTGGAGCGACCGGTCGATTCGGGATCCGTGTGGTTGTATTTGTCTTACTTGTTCTTTCGGAGTGTTTAGCCGATTGCTTATCACGTTCTTTAGCTGTTTTATGTTCAATTAGCTAAATCTGTTAAAGCTGCCTTTGAACCCGAGTTATTAGTACGATTTCATTGATCATCATTATACATCTAGATATGATCTAATAACTCATTGTTATAATCGATGGCAGAATCGGCCGGATGCCCGATCGGCCGATTTATCGCTCCGATTGATGATTGAACCATCCTTTTGCTATCAAATTAATTACATCCCATTAATAATTACCTTGTTTATATTTTATTCAATAATGCATCCCTGCAAGGTCTTAATGATTTGATTGCTCACCGACGAAATCGGCTGCTAGCCACCGATCGCATGTTATAGCATCGGCCGATTTCGCATCGTTTGTATCACGGTTCGCTTGCCTGGCATTTAATACATAAATGGATGGGCCGTGCTGTTCTCCGTCGATGGCCGATTCTGTCTATCTTACGCTAGAATCGGCCACGGCTGCACATCGGTCTATCTAGGCCGATGACCCGGAATTTTATACTTTTTATTGTCTTTGTTGGTTTGCAGGAAAACCATCCGGCACGCACCAGCGCACACGAGAATCGGCGAGCCGAGCCGGTCCGTTGGGAGCACGGGGCCCTGCTTCGGCCGGGGTTTCGGTGGACTCTCCGGACAACGGTGTGTTGGCGACTTTTGACGTCAACAAGATAGCGAGTGGTGGAGTTTCTCAAGGCCCGTCAAAAAGGTCAAAACCTCCACCGGCTTTAAAAAGCTTCCACGTAAGTTTTCTCGAATTATTCAATCTGTCAAAAAACTCCTTAGGTCCCAAAGCTCCTCGCTCTAGTCTAATTAAGGTCGCTTTTTCTTACGGGGTTCCCTCTAGCTTCCAAGCCAGCATAGCTGGCTTTTTAAGAACCAAATTTCCCTCACGGGCTCCTCCTAGCCCTGTTCTTGCTTCTTCCCGGATATGCTTCGGACCGGTTCCACTCTTGGCGCCTCCACCACTATTGCCACTCCAACTACGGAAGCTCAAAGTGCGACTCTCACAAAGGAACTCCCTGTCGCCTCAAGCTCGGGAGCTGAAAAACAAACCTCCAATGTTGAGAGCTCTTCTTCGACGAGCCCTCTTCCCCAAGCCACCTTATTTCAAATCCCTCCGGAGCTCTCACTGGGACCGGTGCGGACGGAAGAAATTCCTCGCCGGGCTAGGAAAACTCGTAATCCTTCCGGAGAACCCAGACTGGCCAAATTGATGGTTGGAGAAGTGAAGGTGGATAGTTCCAGCGGAGCAAGGACTTTTACCGCAACGACTCAATGGGACGCCCTCCAAGAGGAAGAGGCTTTAAAGAATTTCTCCGAGTCCGGCCAAGTATATCTCTACCATTTAATAGTTTCTCCAAGCAACTTCCCTTTAATCTTCAAATTTCTTACTCTCTTTTTCTCTTTTAGGTTCTTCCGAAAAGCTCGAAGCCAAGACTGCAATTATCGCCCGCTTGCGGGAAGAACTCAACACCAATCAAGAACGATTGGGTGAGCTCGAAATTCGGACGGCCGGTCCGAAGGCCAAGGAAAACGACCTCCGAGAGAAGAGAGGCCGGTCTGCAGGACACCCATCGCATGATGGAAGAACGCCGACAAGAAATCATCAAGCTCCGCCAAATTAATCAAAGTAACATTTTCAATTTGCCTTGAATCTTGAATCTGTTGATTGATAGCTAGAAGCTTCACCACTGGACCACAATTGCTTTTATACATTTTAAATTTTTCCCACCATCTCCTTTTCCGATTGATCCTATATTTGATTTCAGCGCTTGAGAACCTTGTTGCTGCCCATAAGAAAGCTGAAGAAGTTCTTATGGAAAAAACGACAGCTCAAGAAAAAGCATTAGAAGAAGGCTCTCGTATTGAAGAGCAACGAGGCGGCACGGATTGGAGAACTTGAAGAAGAGCTCACTGCGAAAGATAGCATACTTGCCCAAGCACTTGGCTCCAACAAGATGCTAGAGACTGAAAACGCTCGCTTGAAGGCTGAAGTGACGGAAGCATTAGAAGCGGTGAAATCAGCTCAAACAGAGAAAGAGAAAGCCTTGAAGACTGCCCAGAAATTGAAAGAATCCAATGTAAACATCAAGGGCAGATTCGGAGCGGCTGAAATCAGGCACGAGGCGTAAGTCCCGTTTTTCTTTATTACTCTTATGTTATCTCTTGAACATATTGATCTTCAGCAATACCCAGTCTTTAAATTTACATTTGTTGTTTCAGAACTTACTGCGGGCACGGTTCGCACTGCGGAATACCTCAATGGCGGACAAACTATTGATCCCAATGAAATGGACATCGAGTCCGCCATCCGGGCAATCCCGAGAAGAATCGGAGAGCACTCAAGGCTGGTTGCTGCTTCGGGAGGAGGACATATTGCCGCCATTATCCAATCGTGGACTCCGGTTGATGTTTGCGATTTCAATTTTATCCGGGATGGTGCCCACCCCGATACCACCGAAGACCGGTTCAATGAGCTAAGGAACTCACTCATTGGTACTGTTTCCGAGCTGGTGGAAGATGTTCCAATCGATCCGTCGGGTGTCCCTCCGAATGTAGCGCAAGCAGCTTTTGCCCTAGATCAAGATGCTCAAGATGCTGCGATCTGCCGCCAGACAGACAGTAGAAGCTGCCTTCGAAGATCTTGACAGAGATTTAACTGTAACTTCTTCCGATTCTGAAGAAACTCTAGATGATAGGCTCAAAGGAAATCCCCAGATTGTCGATACCGGTGCCTCCAGCGGTCCTGCTGAGTAGATTATGTAATAGGGCCATTTTGAATCCGAACATCTTTGTCGATTATACTTGTTTGCTTTATGAATATTAGTCACTTTTTCTTGTTTTATGAATACTGGTTTCACCATTATGCTTACTAACTTATTTACTCAAGATATGATATAACATGAGCAAAAAAGCTAGTTTGTAAGATTTCCCAAACTGTTCTTAATACAACGAGTTTACCAACAAGTATTCATAAAAAAGAAAGCTTATACTCTATCCTTTCCTGAATATACCAGTCTTAAACACGGGCTTATCATTTCAGCAGATTGCTCTTATCACAGCAATCCATTAACTAAATGACTGGTCTTATTATTCAAGAATAGCGGCATATCACGGATTGCTCTTATCATAGCGAGAATAACAAAATATCACGAGACTACTCTTTATCATAGTAGCCCCCTGGCTCAATAATTTAATTCAAAATTAAAGTATGGAGACACAAAAAACAAACATGTTATTATCAGATAAAATTACTTTATTATAATAAGAAAAACTTTACAATAAATACTCTTTAAGTATAAAAACGACGAAGTTGATAAATATTCCAAGAATTTGGAATTTCTTCCTCTTCCAAGGTCATAAGCCTATAAGCCCCCGGTCTGGATACTGATTTCACCAAAAAAGGTCCTTCCCGGACCGGTGACAAGTTATGCCTGTTCTTGTTAGATTGAATCTTCCGCAAAACCACATCTCCGATTTGAAATTCCCGCGTGCGAACATTACGATCATGATATCGACGCAATCCTTGTTGATATTTGGCGGCTTGAATCAGAGCTTGATCTCTCAATTCTTCCGCAGCAATCAATTCAACCTCGACGTCTATCATCATATTTTCCTTCATCATAATACTCGAACCCGGCTGACACCATATTCACTTCGATAGGTAACATGGCTTCCGATCCATATACCAAAGAAAAAGGAGACTGTCCCGTAGCTCGCTAACATTAGTGCGCAAACCCCAGAGCACCCGGGGCAATTCCTTAACCCATTTTCCCGCATAAGGCTTCAATCGGTCAAAAATTCTCGGTTTAAGACCGGTCAAAATCATCCCATTAGCTCGTTCTACTTGTCCATTGCTCTGCGGATGCGCCACCGACGCATATTGCACCTTGATCCCTAAACTCTCAGCATAATCTTTGAAGAACTCTGAAGTAAATTGAGACCCATTATCAGTAATAATACTGTATGGAACCCCAAAACGTACAAAAATGTTCTGCAAAAACTTGATTGCGCGTGCCGTAGTTGTACTTGTAACTCGCTTCAGCCTCGATCCACTTGGAAAACTTATCTACTGCCACAAAAATATGCGTGAATCCTCCCGAGTGCTCGTTTAAAAGGTCCCACTATATCCAGCCCCCAAGTAGAGAAAGGCCAAGTCATTGGGATCAACCGCAACTCCTGAGCCGGAGTATGAGGTTGTCTTGCAAAAAACGGCATCCTTGACAACTTTTAACCACTCTATGCGCATCATCCGTTGCTTGTTGGCCAATAAAATCCCTGTCGGAATATCTTCCCAACCAATGTCTTCGAAGAAGCATGGTTTCCACAAATTCCTTTGTGTATGTCTTCAAGCAATTGAATGCCATCGAAACCGACACACATTTCATCGGAATATTAGCCCCACGCTTATACAATTCTCCGTTGAGAATTAAATAACTGCGGGCTCGAACTTCTAATCTTTGCTTCTCCACCTTACCTTCCGGTGTTTTGCCAGATTACAAATAGTCAAGATACGGAGTACGCCAATCGGAATCAATAATCATAACATCCAATGGCTGAATACCACCAGTATTGAATCCGCCTTCGAGCTTTCTTGGCAAACCCGTACTATCGGACTGGTTCTTCAAGACCGCTTTTTCCTCCCGACTTTCTAGGACCGCCTTATCTTCAATTTCTGTAATAATAACCTTAGGCTCCACTTTTATAGACGGTTTATCCAACACCCGAAGAAAAACGCCGGGAGGAACCGCCTGTCGCGAAGATCCCGATCTAGCCAACTCATCCGCAGCAGAATTATTTCCGCGCGAGTATATGAGAAAAGCGCAAACCATCAAACTTATCTTCAAGTTTCCGAACCTCTTGTCGATAGGCAATCATATGTTCATCATGAGCATCCCATACCTTGTTCACTTGGCTGATCACTAACATCGAATCACCATATATATCCAATCGTCGAACACCCAACGAAACAGCTACTCCGAGCCCATGAAGCAAAGCTTCATACTCTGCTGTATTGTTTGAAGCTCGAAAATGCATTTGCAACACGTATCCGAGCGGTTCCTTTTGTGGAGTGAAAAGGACCACACCAGCCCCCGCGCTCGAAAGCTGCAGGGACCCATCAAAGAACATCTCCCAATACTCCAATGCTTGAATCTCCCGCGGCACTTGTGTTTCCAACCACTCGTTATGAAATCAGCTAATGCTTGTCCCTTAATAGCTGTCCGCGAAGAGAACGTAATCTCATATTGGCCAAGTTCTATAGCCCACTTAGCAACTTGACCAATTGCTTCTCGATTGCGAACAATATCTCCAATAGCAAACCCAGTCTTAACTTCAATAGGATGCGCTTGGAAATAATGCTTCAACTTTCGAGAAGTTATCACCACAGACATAAATTAACTTCTGCAATTGGAGATACCTTATCTTAGACTCAGTAAGAACTTAAAATAGACCGGGTGTTGCACCAATTGCAAATGTCCTTCTTCCTTCCGATCAACCGCCGGAACCGTGCTCACCACGTGGGTTGTTGCGGAGATATATAACTGAATAACCTCATCGGGCTGCGGCGGGACCAAAACCGGAGGATTACCGAGATACTCTTTAAGCTGATCAAGCGCTGCTTGTGCTTCACTGGTCCACTCAAACTTGTCTTGCTTTTTAAGTAATTTGAAGAACGGAAGTCCCCGAACTCCCAGTCTTGAGATAAAACGACTAAGAGCTGCCATACTACCCGTCAACTTCTGAACATCCTTCAAACAACTCGGGGGTTGCATGTTCACAATTGTTTGAATCTTTTCCGGATTGGCTTCAATACCTCTCCATGATACCAAATAACCTAGTAACTTCCCGGAACGAACTCCGAATACACATTTTCCTGGGTTTAACTTCATGGAAAAGTTCCGCAGATTATCGAAGGTCTCTGCCAGGTCGAGAGAAGATCTTCGAGTTTTTGAGACTTGACCACTATATCATCAACATAAGCTTCTGCGTTTCTTCCCAATTGCGAATCCAAACAACATTGCATACCACGCTGATACGTAGCTCCAGCATTTTTCAATCCAAACGGCATAGTCGTGTAGCAGTATGCTCCGAAGGGGGTGATAAACGCGGTTTTTATCCGATCCTCAACTCTTAACGGTATTTGATGATACCCTGAATAAGCATCAAGGAAACTAAGACGTTCGCAGGCAGCGATCGAATCAACAACTTGGTCGATTCGAGGCAGCGCGAAAGGGTCTTTGGGACAAGCTTTGTTGAGATCGGTATAATCAACGCACATCCTTAATTCTTTAGTATTCTTTTTTGGTACAAGCACTGGATTGGCAAGCCAATCTGGATGATACACCTCCCTAATGAACTTAGCTGCTAACAACCTAGTTATCTCTTTCTTGATAGCTTCCTTGCGGTCTTGGGCAAACCTCCGGAGCTTCTGTTTCACCGGCTTCGCATCGGGACGCACCAACGGTGCGTGCTCAATCTTCTCCCTAGGAACACCCGGCATGTCGGAAGGCTGCCATGCGAAGATATCCCTATTTTCCTGGAGGAAAAGAATGAGCACGCTTTCCTATTTATCCCCCAAGTCAGCCCCTATGTGGGTGACCTTAGAGGAGTCCGACTCATCAAGCTGAACAGTCTTGGAAACCACCGTATCAGCCTTCAATTTCTCCTTAGCAATCTTCTTGACCGGTACTTCATCCTCTATCCTTGTATGAGCTTCCAAAGCTTCAGCCGCTTCTCCGATTTCTTGGCGTTCAACTTCGAATTGATCCGGGATGCCAACTCGTGCTATGCACCTCACAAGCATAAGCGGTCTTGATATCACCCCGGAATAACAGGACCCCGTTTGGCCCAGGCATCTTCAACATCAAGTACTGATAATTTGGGATGGCCATAAATTTCGCCGAGCCGGTCTTCCGAGAATAGCATGGTATGCTCGAGTCTATGTCAGCCACCTGAAAGATGATATTCTCCCTTCTATAATTTTCCTTCGTCCCAAAAGTCACCGGCAGAGAAATCTGCCCCAAAGGGTAACTATTTCGCCCGGGTATTATACCATGGAACGGAGAAACACTGCGCTCTAAATCAGCGATCGTCAAGCCAAGCTCAGGCAGAGTCTTAGCGAACAAGATATCCAAACAGCTTCCCCCATCAATGAAAGTTCTCTTCAACCGCACCTTCCGAACAATGGGAGCAAGGATGAGTGGATACTTTCCAGCTTTTGGTAGTACCTCCGGGTGGTCCGCCCTGCTAAATGTGATGGGGACCTCGGACCACCGAAGATATTCGGGAGTTGCAGGAGCAACAGCATTAACCTCCCTTAATGACAATTTTTGTTTCCGCTTTGACTCATATGCGTCCGGGCCTCCATAAATCATGTTCACCTCTCGGGCTGGTTCCTCAAAACCTTCGCCATCCTCATTGTCTTCACGGTCCTTATCCTTGCCCTTGTCATCCTTCCGATTCCCGTAAGCGGATCGAGGTTCAATCTTTAAGGCAAATTGAGCAAATGGCCTTAACAGGAAGCACTCTTTAGCTTTATGATTCCCATTGTGGATCATACAAGGGCCGTCCGGAAGTGTCTCAAACGACAATCGTTCTGCGGGACCTCTCTTAGGGGGTGCTGGCCGGTCTCCTCCATGAGACCGGTCAATAGCTGCAACAAGGTGATCAGCCTTACGCTTCTTGTCATTCCCGGATCCAGGCTGGTTGCCTTGGTCGTGCTTCGGCTCCTTCCCTTTGTTCCCGCGCAGATTGACTACATTTGATTCTCCGACGAGCGTAATCATCTGCTATCTTGAAGCACTCGATGCCGTCATGGTGAGGTTTCGATTACGTCTCCCAATCTTGTGAACCAGCGCTTCACTCCGGACGCCGGCTTGAAATGCAGCAATCACTTGCTGATCGGGAACATTGGGGATTAAGGCCTTCTTATTGCGAGAATCGCTCGATGAAATCGGTGAGGGTCTCGTCGGGCTTGTGCTTCGACCTATTGAGGTCGAAGTAGTTTCCTGGCTTCTCACAAGTCGCCCGGAAGTTTTCTACGAACTTTTTGGTGAGGTCTCCCCACGAAGAAATAGATTTCTCGGGCAGGGATTGCAACCACAAGCGTCCAGCCTGCTCCATGCACATCGGTAGATAATTGGCTAGTACGAACGTGTCTCCTCCTGCCGACCGGATAGCCGTGGTATACATGCGGAGCCATTCGGGCGGAGGCGCTTTGCCATCATACTTGTCAATGGCCCCGGGCTTAAATCCCCGGGGTATTTGCAGATGCGTAAATCTCGCGTAAAAGCGGGAATTACGGAATATTCATCATCTTCCGGACCAGTCCGGACCGGTGACGGAGACCGACGGCTAGGGCGATGCCGGTAATTGCGATCCCTCGTCATCGTCGGAATAGTCGTAGTAACGGTCGTCCTGGTACCTTTCTCCCGAACCGCCTTGTCCATCATTGTTCGCGCTCCGCGTCCGTGAAGGAGGCGGAGGCGGAGGTGGTGGCGCTGCTTGACGATCATTGTTCACCGGTTTTGCATGTCGCGATGGAGGCGGAGGTGGAGGTGCAGCCGACGATCATTGTCCGCACGCCGAGGTTCAGCATCTCTCGTCCCGGTTGTCTCGCCCTCCCCGGTCTCTATTGTCACGGCGTCGTCCATCTCGATGAGCATGCCTACTACCATGCCCTCGATGATCGTTGCGCGGATAATTTGCGTTGGTGGGTGGCGCCGAAGCTGCCGGCCCGTTGCGCCGAGGTGGGGCAAGATCCCGAGGACGATCATCCACATGACCGGTCCGTCGCCTCTCATCTTCCTCATATCTCGTTCGCTCCTCCACTCTTTCTGCATGACGATCAATCAGCACGTTCCGAACATCCCGGTTATCATTGAGCGGTACCCGCAAATCTTGGTTGGGAGCTTGTGCATGTGCATCCGCGATCGGGGTACGCCGGGGTGCTAGCCTTCCTCCGAAAGAAGCTCCGTCGGACCGGGCCCTTGTCGGTCGTTCCGAATGGGAATGCGAGCGACCAGAAGATTCCGCTCGATCAAGGACGAGCTGGTTTGTTTGCGAGCCGCCGCATCAACTAAATTCAGCGCACGGCGCAATCTCGGCGTAGCGTTGAGGACTTCTTCCGGTATTGTTTCAAGAATCTGTTTCACTCCCACAATATTGTGGACCGGCGATGTGAAGACCCGAGCGCCATTCATCTCTACTTCCATGGAACTTAAATCCAAAGCTCGCTGGAAGATCGATGGCGTCTTCCGCCGCGAGATCCTCGTCGATTGTTGTATCCTGGAGATTCATCCGCGTCTCCGGACTAGTCCGGTAGCGGGCCCGTAGCCGGGGAGCGGTCGCAGGGCGCTTCCTCCAGCTAAGGCAGTAGCACTTGTGCGCGGATCCGCGGCCGAAGGTGGCGGAGGTTGTTCATCTCCGTTTTCTGTTCCGCTTCACGACGATCGCGTTCGGTTTCAGCTCTCGCCATCCTTGCCGCTTCTTCAGCAGCTTCCTCGGAGTGAGTTGACGTATCACAGGTCCTGTCATGAACACTTGGAAAAAGACCGGAGCGTCTTCCTCGGAATCGGTATCCGGTTCGGGAGAACAGCTTTGCGCTGCAGCCCGGGCACCGTTCCGAGGCGCAAGCGTAGGGAGCTCGATGTCTCGCGCTAAAGCTGCGTCGGACCCGCTAAGCTCCGAATCGGAGGTATCAACGGTGGTAGGTGATCGCGCTTTAGAAGCAGCGGCCCGGCAACGAGTCGGATTCATCAACGACAATTTCCCGTCCGAATCGGCTTCAAAGTCAAGGGACCCGAAGCGAATCTTGAAGCCGGGCTCGAAGTCGACGACAAACGAAGTGGCCATCGAACTCGCTAGGAACTCGCCGGGACCCCTACCGGCGCGCCAAATGTCGAGTCTTAAACTCGACACTAGAACAACCCGGTCCCTCACGAGCGTGGAATTCGATGGTGCAACACACGTAACACACAGGAAAACACGATTTTGGACAGGTTCGGGCCCCTCGAATCGAGAGTAATACCCTACGTCCTGTATGTTATGTATTGCTTTTAGCGATTTGCTAATTGCGAAGTCTCGGATCCTTTTCGGGGGTCCCTGCTCCGCCTTATATGTCCGGGGAGCTAGGGTTACAATCGTAGTCCTAGCCGATTACATGAATTACATATATGGGATTCTATCTCTAACTTTCTTTATTGATCCGGAGTCCTAATCAGACTACAAATTGTTCTATAACTTGCCTCTCACGTCATTGTATACCGGTCTTAGTATCCGCCTTGTTTCCATACCGGTCTACGAGTTCTTCTATTATCCCGGATCGGTCGAAGACCGATCTGTTGCCTATCGCCCTTATCTCGTATCTTCTCCGATTTGCTACCATGTCTTTGCGTATCCATTTCTTCATCATCTCGTATACCCATAAGGCATAGTATACGACAATACGTCCTAGGTCCTTAATCGCGTCCTATCGGTCGAGTATGGGCTACGATACCATCTCCGGCGCCCGGTCTCGGGACTTCTCCGTGTGTACGTACCAATCCATGGAACAGTAGCCGGTACACACATAGATGATATAAATCCGATACAACAACCTTTATTGATTCCTCATAGGCATAGTAGCTAAGGGATACATGGTCCGGATTACATTCAAAGAGGCGGGTAGGCCAGCCTCACATAAAAGAAAACACACTAGAAAGCTTCATAAACTCCACGAGCAACATCGAGCGAAGGACGCGACCTACTCCTCATCCTCGTGGTATTCTCCATCTTCGTCCGAACAAATAAGCAACGGGTGAGTACATGAGGTACTCAACAAGCTCTACCACTAGCAAGGGATATTACTTATGCAATCCGGTCGTGGTCAAGGCAAGGTCGAGTTTTGGCGTAAAGCGTGGATGTAGGGCTCACTACGAAGCAAAGGGGTTCTTGAAGAGGAAAGCAATTTTCATAATTTTAGTTGGTCGGGCCTCGGGGGAGATGTTCATCAATCCCGACAGTTCCCGTTCCTTTTAGATGAGCCTTCCGACCGAAGGTCATAACAGCTCGGCACCCCAGGCCAACACCATTTCCAAAACGCACGGGCACAAGGCTGCCCACTCACACATCAAGGGTTTAGTATTTGTGGCTAATCAACGTGAGCTCAAGATTTGGTGTGTCAATATACCGTGACAACGGACATCCGGATAATTTTATCCACTCTGCAGAGGTTGGTACACTTTACCCACAAGCTATATGTTCTTAGCTATGGAACACATAACGCTGCAACCGCAACTAGGCACGCTCACAAGTCCACCACGAATGCCCAGGGATCCGACGCGTATGACACATGCATACCGTCCACCATATATGTGCCAAGTATTGGACTTTCACCAAAACAACGATCCCTGGACCTCCGTCATCTACTACACCCGGTTGAACTTCTTGCTGCGTAATCCGAGTTTTGATGCACAGTCCTGCCCATAACAGGTTCCGTGGTTGTACACTAAATCACCAATTTAGGGTCCGAAGAACCGGTCCTTATATGGCAGGGCAAACACTCGTCCATCGTAAATGGACATCACCTAACGTCAAGTACTCTACACCAGTACTAGGAGTTTCGCCCACGGCCGGTATTTATAATTTCCCACCCAAGTTCACCCTAACATAGTTGGTCTAATCACCCACCTGTCAACACACACCACCAAACACATTTTTACACATTTTCATAAACAGTGGTGTATGATGAAAGATAGTAACAGTTCCTAAGCAAGATACTAATATATCATTAACATGGTTAACAATACATCTAGGTTGATTCTAGTGATCTAACGGCAATCAAGGGTACAATGTTCGCATCTATAGTGATTTGAACATTATCATACAACAATTGGGAACTAACAAAATATTTGCAAGGATAATGCATATTAAGAATAGCTTCCTACATAGGTGCGAGAATAAGCAGAGTAATACACTACTACAAAAAGAGCCAGCAATATCGGGGGCATTTTCCAGCAATAGCGGGCACACAAAAAAACGCTATTGTCTGGGTGACATTGCTGACGTCATCGGGGTGTAACGCTATTGCAGGGGTCACCGGAATAGCGGGCGCAGATGACGTCATCGGAGGCAACGCTATTACGGATGGAGATCACCCGGTAATAGCGGCCACCGGTGACGTCACCCGTCGGCCGCTATTAATGGTCGAGTCCGTAATATCGGCCTCGCGATGACGTCACTACCGGCCAATATTACTGGTATAGCCGGCAATAGCGGGCGTTTGTGACGCACCACAACCGTTCTTACAAGGTTCCTATAATATCGTAGCCGGGGTGACGTCATCATGCCCGCTATTGAAGGCAACGAGTGTATAAATTCGTCCCCTTCCTCTCGACAGAGCTCTGTTTCGCGAGCTCACGGACGAGCTGTCCGTACGGAGAGCGGAAAAAGCCAAAAAAGAAGGGGGAAGGTTTTGAACCTGTTTTTTTGGAAGGATATTGTTCTAGGAGGTAAATCCATACCGCTCCATGTATTTTTTTTTGATGTTTAACCATAGTTTTAGTCTCTTTTTTTATGGTTACTTTTCCTAGGGTTTGGATCCATTTTTTTACATATAAATGGCATGGTTAGTGCTCCCCATGCATATCATAGGTTGTTTATTACTTAAACTTATCCTCTCCATACATATATGTAGGCTTTTATATGTAGGGATCTAGTTTTGGATCTAGACCTAGTTTTGGATCTAGGTTTTATTCATAAATCTTTTTTTAACAACAATTTATGTAGAGATTTTAAATCACATGTAACTATAGCATGTATATTCTTGTGTCTAGATTTTATTATGAACCTTTAATATAGCCTTTACTTTTTCTTTTTAGCATATAATTCATTTTTGACTTAGATTTTAATTTATATTCATTTCTTTATTTACGATACATGTGTATAGAAAGATGGAAGATCGATCTTGGATGTACACTGGTGGGGGTGGTGATGCTCGTTGTATATTTTCAAAAGGTCACGGGTTTTGTTGAAAAAGCGAAGCGACATGCAAGAAGGAGTACACAATATATCTATTGTCCTTGGACCCGTTGCAAGAACATGTTTATGTTTGAGACACCCGAGACTATCCGTGAGCACTTGTTGGGGAAAGGATTTATCAAGGACTACTATATCCGGATAAAACACGGCGAAATAGGACCACATGCAAGGTGACCACGTCGAAGAGGTGACAAGAGCAAGAGTTGACCACGACGAGCGTAGAGTGAGGGCTGAAAGTAGCGAGAGAATATGCAACGACATCGGGTCACACGGATGGTCCGAAGTTGTCAATGAAAGCGAGGACTTTGACGGCGGTGTCGATGTGGAGGAATTGTTGATCCACATTAACAGCGAGAACCTAGTCCAAAATTAAAGGCGAGCTTTGGATAACTTGGATGCATTGGAGAAGGCGGCAAAGGAGTTTCTATACGAGGAATCCAAGGGGTGTCATAACTCTTGCACGGTCTTGCGGACGGTGCTAGAGCTTGTCACACTTAAGGCTAAGAATGGGTGGTCGGACACAAGCTTCAACCAACTTTTAGAGCTGTTAGCCAAAATTTTACAAAAACCAAATTCTTTGCCCACCAACACATACAATGCAAAGAAAGTATTGGCACCGTTGACCCTAGGCGTACGTAAAGTACACACTTGTCCAAACCACCGTATATTGTACCGTAAAGAGCATGCCAATAAGACTAGATGTCCAACGTGCAACGCCCGTGGATACAAAACTAATGATGGAACTGATGATATAGACATCATGGATAAGTCCAAAAGTAGAAAGAAAGTCTGAGCGTAAGAGGAAGAAAACCAATACTAATCATGTTCCTCATGATGTGCAAGAAGATGTGGTTGATGAAAGAAAAGTGTCAGCCCTTGTGATGTGGTACCTTCCGATAATCGATAACTTGAAGCGTCTTCTTGCCAACAGTAGAGACGCTAAACTCATGACACGGCACGATGATGTTGATGGGCGCAAGAAGGATAGGATGATTCGTCACCCTGCCGACGCTTGACGATGGAAGAACTTCAACATTAACCATGCTGATTTTGCGTCGAAAAGAGGAATCTAAGAATGGCCTTAAGTATAGATGGAATGAATCCTTTCGGAGAGATGACAAACCCGCACGATGACTTGGCCGGTGATTAGTTGCTTCTACAATATTCCTTCTTGGTTGTGCCACAAGAGGAAGTACCTTCTACTAACTACACCGATTTCTGGTCCGAAACAAACTGGAATTGATATTGATGTCTTTCTTGAACCACCGATGGAAGACATGAAACTATTATGTGAACAAGGGGTGAAGGTTTATGATGCGTACGGATAGGAAGAGTTCACCCCGCACGCCATCTTTCTTTGCACCGTAAATGATAACCCGCACGCTCGGATCTCAATGGGCAGATCAAAGGGAACACAACATGTTCAACATGTGTGGACCAGATCGCATCGTTGTACCTTCCTTTCTCGCGTAAGTTGGTATATGTAAAACATCGAAGATGGTTAGCAAAAAGGCACCAATATCGTCAAAAGACAGATGAATTTGATGGAACAGCTTGAGACAGGGTTGACTCCTAAACTTCGAGACGGTCAATTTGTGTTTGAAATCGTGAGAAATATCAAATACACCTATGGGAAGAAGAAGAAGGGAAACAAAGGGAAGATTGGAGATACGGGCGTGCCGTTTAAAAAACAATCGATCTTTCATCGGTATTTAAATTATTGTACAGAATTGGAGATCGCCCATGCCACGTGACCCTATGCATGTCGAAAGGGTATCTTTGACAATTGCAATGGTACTTTTATGGACATTCTTGGTAAGACAAAGGATGGACTCGCGGGCACGGAGAGATCTAGAGAAGTTAAATATAAAGCATGGGCTCCACCCTAAGCCAAGAGGGAATGGGAAGTACTACCTTCCACCAGCTTGTTAGAACCTAACCGTCGAGGAGAAAACGACATTCCGCAAGTGTCTACGGGGGATAAAAGTCTCCACAGTGTTTCGTTTAAACATAAAGAAGCTCGTATCAATGAGTGACTTGAAGATAAGTGGCTACAACACACATGAGTGTCATATATGCTTTCGCTATTTCTCGCAGCCGCAGTTAGGGTTGTTAAGGAACCTCATATCAAGTTTGCTATCATTCGGATGTGTAATTTTTGGAATTCAATATCTAAGAAGGTGATAAGCCTTCCCGAGCTTGACACAATACATAAAGAAATGATAGAGACAATGTGCCAACTAGAGATGTGTATGCCACTGTCTTTCTTTGATTTGATGGAGCACTACATGATTCACTTAGCTGATCGGATTGTCTGTTCTTGGCCCCGCTTACTTGCATCATATGTTTCCGTATGAGCGCTTTATGTCCATTATGAAGGGACATGTTCGCAACCGGGCTCACCTCCGAGGGTTCCATGATAGAAGGATATACGATCGAAGAGGTTCTTGAGTTTTACAATGATTACAATGAAGATGGATGTTGACGGTCCTTATGGTCCAATTTTACCGTCAACATGTTGCATCTTTTTGAATCAAACACCATCACCAAGAATAGACATAGGGATTATTTCTAACAAATTCCACTAGTCTTGGTGAAATTATGAATGCAGGTGCAATTCATATGAAAACAGGGAAAACATGCACGAAACATGGACTTTGCAATCGACGGATTTTCCCTGACTAAAGAATATAGTCCAAAAGCCCAAAACCACAAAACAGAGCCTCAACATCAAACCAAGCAAGTGGATTGGGCCAAGACACAGCCAGGGGAAGGCACCGGAGAAGAATCAAGCCCGGGGAGTCCAGGCAGCTTCGGCCGAACCACCCTAGTGGGTTCGGCCGAACTAATAGGTGGGCCCCCCGGCCCATCTTTCTCCGGCGGTTTGTCACCGACGTCCGGAGGTCGGTTCCACCCGCAATTAATGCCACCGACGTCCGGAACCGCCTCCAAGTTGCCGACCTTCCAAGGCTATAAATAAAGGGCTACACCCCCTCTCTCAACACACCACCAACATCAAGATACAAGACAAAACTCTCATCCTTAGGCCAAGGGCCTCTTGTATTTTAGTAGAATAGGAGAGAGGGCAAGGAAGAGGAAGGAGTGTTCCTCCCTTTGTAAAGTGGAGTAGTATTTCCTTTTCTTTTATCTTGGCGTGTAAACACTCTTTTTGGTGATTTATACGTGGTGATCTACTTATCTATCGTGACATATCTTTGTGTTAGACGTAATTCTTGTTATACTTGTTTACGGGATCATCGCTCGCAAGAAGTACTCTAGCTTTCCGAACTCGCTCTAGGCCGAGGCTAGAGTAGTGGTCAATAGCATAGACGTGGTGTCTAGGCCGGAGATCGCCTTTGTTTGCCGTGTGCCCCACGGTTTGTAGAGGTAGGTGGCAGGAAGTGACAGCCCTGTCATCCAAAGGAACCCTCCACGTTCGGGTACATAGTAGAGCTTTCGAGACCGGAGTGGCTTGGCGGACCAAGCCTAAGACGGTGCCCGAAGTAAACAAGTCTAGCTTGCGTTCGTCTACCTTTAAAGGATAAATAGATAAGAGTCACCCTCTCGACCCTATTTTGCTACGTTGTCTTGGTTGTCCTTGGGTAAACTAACCTTGTTGCAGAAATACTCTGTTTCCTCGCGGATATAAATACGATACCTTGGAATACTCCCGGGTGAAGTGCTACAACGGTATTCCGTGCGCTTGCGGATTCATTCGTGACGTAAGAAATACCAACAAGCATTTCCGGCGCCGTTGTCGGGGACGGTTGTTATCTTTGTAACAAATCAGGTTTGCCCTCGTAATCTATCTTACTTACCGTTCTGTTTTTATTTTTTTCCTTACATTCAAAATTTCACAAAAACATATCATGGAGTCACACCCAACCATCCAATCTTTCTCCACTCCACGGGGTGAACTCTTAGAGCCACCATCATCATCACAACCTATTTCTTCACCCGGCTATGAGTTCTCCCCGATTACATTTCGATGATTAGAGGTTTATCCTTTTCGGGTTTTAAACATGAAAATCCTTATGAACACTTGCGAGAGTTTGAACATTTGTGTTCATGCCGATTGATCCATGGCATGACACAAGAAACATTGAAGTGGAAGTTGTTTCCCTCTCTCTCAATGAGAAGGCGAAGCAATGGTACACTTACACCGCTAAGAGAGTGAACGGTGATTGGAAAGAATTGCGAGACAAATTTTGTCTAGCATTCTTCCCCGTATCTCGTATCACTTCTCTACGAGCGGAAATAATAGGCTTTCGACAAGAAGAAAAGGAAACCTTAAGTGCGTCATGGATTCGGTTCTGTTCTCTAACAGTACTCCGGATCAGTAATTATTGCTCCCCGAACCCGTTTTATTACAACACTTTTATTCGGGATTGAGCAACGATACCGCACTTTATCTTGACACGGCCGCGGGTGGATCTTTTTCTCATAAGACCATAGCGGAAGCACACGAACTTTTGGATCGAATTGTGGAAAACACACCTTTTTCCGCCGACTTACTCGTAGAGCCGGAGTCGAAGATGAGGAACTCGTTGTGCAAGAGACACAACACTTGGTGCCCATGATGGAGCACCTAGCACTCGAGTCCTCATCTAACACAAGAACAATGATAGAGGAAGATGAACCTCTTGATTTCCCATTTGAGTTCAAGGAAGAAATTTTTGAAGATTTTGGAAACACCTTGAACTACTCCTATCAAAAGAAACCAAGCACTCCCTGCACCAACCCCGAACCTATTGAAAAATCTCTTCTCTTAAAAACTGTTCGGAAGTTGACAAGCAATTATGAGCGATGAATGGTTGATGGAAAACGAACTTTCTTCGGAAGTTCTTCGACTTGATCATCCTAGATCAACCATTCGTGGCTCAATTCGGGGAGTAATGGTAGATGTTCTCTATAATCCTCTAGTAGGTGCCAACATCATGTCCGAATCTTTTGCTTCAACTTTATTTGGAAACGAGACATGGGCACCTTCCGACAAACTCCTTAAAGCCCCACCGGGGCAATTTTTTGAGAGTTTGGGGATCATTAGAGATGTTTGCATTAAGCGTAATGAAGCAGAGGTTTCCTTGGACTTTCACGTTTTCGAATCCCGGATTTCGATGTTTTGGCTCGGTCATCCCATAGAAAAGCTTTTCTTAGGGATATCACCTTCAGGAACCTTAGACTTCACCCTCGGCAAGAAAACTTTTTCTCTTCCTATCATTCATGCACAAAACTCTTTTGCCGAGGAGCCGCTTGTGGAAGAAGAATGCATGGAGGAGGTTATGGCAATTTTTCCTCATGAAAACCCCGAATCATCCTTGGATGAAGATGCTCTTGATTTCATTTTAGAAGAGGATGATTCGGCGGAAACTTTTGAGCTGCCCGAAACTTTTACACCTACGCCACCTCCCGTAGAGCTCAAAACTCTTCCACCAGTGCTTGCGCTACGTTTTTCTTCACGAAAATCCCAAAACCCCCGTCATCATAAGTGACAAGCTTTCGGAGGAGGAAACCGCAAAACTCTTAGCCGTGCTAGAAAAACATCACTCCGTTTTTGGGTACTCGCTTGGAGACCTCAAGGGAATCAGCCCTCGCTCTTTGCACCCATCGCATTCCCATAGACCCCGATAGTACACCATCTAGGGAACCTCAAAGGAGGTTGAACAATGCGATGCGGGAGGTCGTTAAAAAGGAGGTCTTAAAACTTTTACATGTCGGCATTATCTATCCCGTTCCACACAACGAGTGGGTGAGTCCAAGTGCAGGTCGTACCCAAGAAAGGAGGAATGACGGTCGTCCATAATGACAAAAATGAGTTCATCCCTCAACGCACCGTCACGGGATGGAGGATGTGCATAGATTACCGAAAACTTAACAAGGCTACAAAGAAGGATCATTTTCCGCCGCCCTTCATCGATGAGATGTTGGAACGGCCGGCAAATAATTCTTTCTTTTGTTTCCTTGATGGGTATTCAGGATATCATCAAATCCCCATCCATCCCGACGATCAAAGTAAAACCACTTTCACATGCCCCTATGGAACTTACGCCTATCGACGAATGTCTTTTGGGCTTTGCAATGCACTCGCTTCTTTTCAACGTTGCATGATGTCTATCTTTTCCGACATGATCGAAGAGATTATGGAAGTATTCATGGATGATTTCTCTCGTTTATGGAAAAACCTTCGATCATTGTTTAGAAAATTTAGACAAAGTCTTGCAACGTTGTCAAGGAAATGATTTAGTGCTCAATTGGGAGAAATGCCATTTCGTGGTTAGAGAAGGCATAGTTCTGGGGCATTTGATTTCCGAAAGGGGGATAGAGGTGGACAAAGCTAAATTAGAAGTTATAGAAAAGCTTCCACCTCCCGTGAATGTTAGGGGCATTCGCAGCTTTCTCGGGACATGCGGGGTTCTATCGTCGGTTTATCAAAGATTTCTCTCAAATTGCTAGACCCCTTACAAATCTGCTTGCGAAGGATGCACCCTTTGAGTTTACTCGATGAATGCATGACCGCTTTCACTACCCTTAAGAATGCACTCATCTCAGCGCCAATTATCCAACCCCCGATTGGACGCCGCCTTTTGAGATAATGTGTGATGCTAGTGATTTTGTTGTGGGGGCTGTTCTTGGCCAAACTAGAGATAAAAAGCATCATGCAATCTCCTATGCAAGCAAAACCTTGACTGGAGCTCAGCTAAATTACACTACCACCGAAAAAGAGCTCCTTGCCGTTGTTTTTGCTTTTGATAAGTTTAGATCCTACTTGACCGGAGCAAAAGTCATTGTTTACACCGATCATGCTGCTTTAAAGTTTTTGCTCAATAAGAAGGATGCTAAACCTCGTTTGATACGATGGGTTCTTCTACTCCAAGAGTTTGATGTAGAAATCCGTGATAAGAAAGGAGTAGAAAATTCCGTGGCGGATCATTTGTCGCGTATACAATTCACTAACCTGCAGGAATTACCCATCAATGATTTCCTACGCGATGACATGCTGCTCCTAGTGAGGGACTCACATCCATGGTACGCCGACATTGTGAACTTCATGGCAACGGGGTACGTACCACCCGGAAAGAGCAAGAAACGACTCATCTATGAGAGTCGCCGTCACTTATGGGAAGAGCCCTTCCTTTACCGTGTCTCGCGCCGATGGATTGCTAAGGCGATGTGTGCCCATACCCGAGAGCACACGAATCATTGAGAAGTGCCATGCATCGCCATACGGGGGACACTACGGCGTGTTTCAGTACACAGTGCCAAGATATGGCAAAGTGGCTTCTTTTGGCCAGCCATGTACGAAGACACAAAGGAATTTGTCGTGCGATGCCCGTAATGTCAAAAAGTTGGAGGCATCACGGCAAGAGATGTAATGCCCCTCAATTACAATTTACAAGTCGAGCTCTTCGACGTATGGGGCATTGACTTCATGGGACCGTTCACCAAGTCACATGACTGCGAATACATCTTGGTGGCGGTAGACTACGTGTCTAAGTGGGTGGAAGCAATGCCTTGTAGGGCCGCAAATGCCAAGCATGCTCGCCGGATGTTCCACGAAATTATCTTCCCAAGGTTTGGAACACCGAAGCTAGTGATAAGCGACGGAGGGTCTCACTTCATTGATAAGACCTTCCGAAGCTTCCTAAGAGAACTTGGATCAAGGCATAATATCGCTACTCCATACCACCCTCAAACCAATGGGCAGGCCGAGACCTCAAACAAGCAAATCAAGCGGATCCTGCAAAAGACCGTAACAGAAATGGGGAAGGGATGGAAGGACAAGCTACCCGATGCACTATGGGCATACCGTACAGCATACAAGACACCCATAGGCATGTCCCCATACCAGCTCGTGTACGGGAAAACATGTCATTTACCCGTCGAGATGGAACACCGAGCGTATTGGGCCATCCGGAAATGGAACATGGACTTTAATGGTGCCGGACGCAAAAGAAAAATGGAGATAGCTGAGTTAGAAGAATGGAGAGACAAAGCTTACCACAACTCAGCTATATACAAAGAAAGGACAAAAAGGTGGCACGACAAAAAGATAAAGATAAAGGTATTTAAGGTTGGAGATAAGGTCTTGCTATTCAATTCACTGGTGAAACTCTTCGGCATGGAAAATTAAGAAGTAAATGGGACGGACCATACACGGTTATTGACACCTCGTCACATGGAGCAATCACACTTCAAGACGACGAAGGTAAAATATTTAAGGTAAATGGTCAGCGCCTTAAAATTTATTTCGAGCCCGATAAAGATAAAGAATTTGATGTCATGCACTTGATTAATTTAAATTTTCTCTCATGATAGCTCTTTCTTATCTATATCCCGTAGTAGCTCTTTCCCCGAAATAATTTTAGCAAGCAATCAACCGTAAAAAGAAGGGGACCCGAGGGGCCCACTACAGCTCGGCCGAACCCCCTTGCTGGTTCGGCCGAACCAAGATGCAGACCCCAAACGGTCACTTTTTTCTTTCATCTTTTGTCTCCAACGGTCACAAGATCAAATCTCCCCGCTTAGTGCCTTCCATGCTGCGGGAAAAATCAAATTAATTCTTTCCATGCTTTTATCTATAAATGAAGGTGTTTTCTTTCATTTTTCCCTTGCACCTTTCTTCCACCTTGTCCATTTCGCACAAAAAAAAAAAAAAAAAGCTTTTGCCCAGCACCATGGACAGTAGCATCCCAAGCCTCGACGTCTCCGTCACCACCAGCGAGCTTTGCCGCCAAGTCGGCCTCGAAGACATCCTTGATCATGTCTCCATTCCCAGCGAGCAAGCCTTGATGATCCATGATCTACCGCTCGCTATTGAACCTCCACCCACAGCAGCAAGAACACCCTCCAAGAGCTCTCCCGCTGCCGTGGCACTCGCCAAAAGAAGGGGAAATCTACCCCCAAGAAGAAGAGCGCCGACGCCGCCGACAACGCTCTCCTTCCCGGAGAGAAGTACGTCGGCACCCTCGCTACCAAGAGCGGGCAGGTGGTGCACCATCAATATGAGGGGCGCAACCTGCCTAGCCCCATCAAGAAGCCCGGCGAGAGGTTCAAGATCAAGGGAATCCGCGGTGGCGGAAAGCAGCTCATCCCGCCGCTCACCTCGGCGGAAAAGAGAGACGCCCGCGAATCCGTGGGCGACACTCCTCCTAAGAGGATAAGGAGGCGTCTCTCTCCCTCTCCCATCAAGAGGGCAGGGGGAATGTATGAAAGCGAGGAGGAGAAAACTCCTAAAAAAAGCCCCTACCAAATCCTCCTCGCTAAACACGTTGATCTCCGCGAAGCCCATGGACGCCTACGTGATAATGTCGCGGAGATCAAAGACGCTATTGAAGACTTGAAGGATGCCCGAGCGAGCCATCGCCGCAGCACCAACTCCAAGATCAAGCGTCTCTTCAAGGACGCGGGGAAGGAGGACGAATACGACGTTTAAAATGAACCTTCCCGCGTTCATCATTTCCCGCAGCACATTTTTATCATTTTTTCAATTCCTCAAGATTGTAATGCGCCCGCTCTTTTAAATTTTTAATCATATTAGTGCTCCCCGGTCTTCCCTTACCGGTAGAGCAAGTTTTGTTTCGAAATATCTTTGTCTATTTTGAAGAAAACAGGCAAAAAGGCAAGTGTGGGGGGGACATCGCGGAAAGCAAAGACAAACACACGCGTAGCGCGCAGAAACATCACGAGGAAAACAACACAAACACAACCTCGCGAAACAGAGCACCAGCTGGGGCCTGAGCGCTTCGGCCGAACCCACGAGGGTGGTTCGGCCGAACCCTCGGTGGGTCCCACTCAGCCCCCGCTTCCTCGTGGCACTTGAGTTTGTTTCCCACACTTCCTTTTCGCCTACTTTATTTGTCAAGTTCATTCCGAGACGCGAAAAACAATTACTAAAACTTGACCAACTAAAACTTGGGAAGATTTCTTTTGAATACCTTTTCCCAAGTCTCTCCCTAATGCTCTCATGATGATCTTGCACACTTTTTATTACTCGCTTCATCACCACTTGCCTCGTGAACAAATAATCAAATCCATAGGACCCATGTTTTTCTAGATTATTGGCAAGTGTGATATGGCTCGACGAAATGATCTTATGCTTAGCTTACCGAGTCCTTGGGAATTTTATTTCACAAAACAAAAATACCATGGCTTCATGCTCCTCTCTTGATACAAAAATTCCTACCAATGCCATATGATGATCATACCTTGCAAAACTTACATACATATGCTGCTTGTGATTGCAATGAGCTTTACCAAAATTGAGTGACCCTAGAGAGAAACTTGTCATGCTCTCTTGATCAAGATCACGTACACTCTACTGAAAAAAAAAAAAAAAAAAAGCTCACACGAGATGAGCAATGAAAAGAAAGCTCACAAAGATGAGCAATGAAAAAGAGAGAAGAAAAGAGATGCTCAAGCATAGAGCAAGAAAAGAAAAGAAAGAAAATAAAAAGATAGCCATGTCTCGAAAATGCAAAATAAAGAGAGGTCAATTGCAATAGGAGTTGTCACTTTTTCATATCCATACACACACGCACTTCTTGATCAAGGTTACATGACTTGGCTTCTCCATGGATCCTTTCTTTTGGCTTAGCAATATTTGTGATACAAGTATGCCTCTCTCATTCCCTACCGAGCTCCACATACAAGCCTAAGAAGTAGGAAAAAGAGAGGCAACACAATGCCTTGGTGAGGAAAACACTTTTTGAGCGATTCAAGAGAATCGAAGAGGAGCGGGAGTCATGTTGTTTATTTTCAAAACTTTCAAAAACCCAAGGTGCTTAGTGAGCAAAAGTATAGTGACTTGAGTCATGAGCTGTTCCACTTATCAATCATCCAAGAATGCATGTTAGCCACCGTCATGTTCACAAGTAAAACGGTGTGGCTTGTAATAACATGTGTGCAGGTCTCTAAGGGGAGAGATCTCTCAACTTACGCTCCCACCTTTACTCGAGGACGAGCAAAGAGCTAAGTGTGGGGGTCTTGTTGACGGTCCTTATGGTCCAATTTTACCGTCAACATGTTGCATCTTTTTGAATCAAACACCATCACCAAGAATAGACATAGGGATTATTTCTAACAAATTCCACTAGTCTTGGTGAAATTATGAATGCAGTGCAATTCATATGAAAACAGGGGAAAACATGCACGAAACATGGACTTTGCAATCGACGGATTTTCCCTGACTAAAGAATATAGTCCAAAAGCCCAAAACCACAAAACAGAGCCTCAACATCAAACCAAGCAAGTGGATTGGGCCAAGTACACAGCCAGGGGAAGGCACCGCAGAAGAATCAAGCCCGGGGAGTCCAGTGCGCTCGGCCGAACCACCCTAGTGGGTTCGGCCGAACCGACAGTGGGCCCCCCGGCCCATCTTTCTCTCGGCGGTTTGTCACCGACGTCCGGAGGTCGGTTCCACCCGCAATTAATGCCACCGACGTCCGGAACCGCCTCCAAGTTGCCGACCTTCCAAGGCTATAAATAAAGGGCTACACCCCCTCTCTCAACACACCACCAACATCAAGATACAAGACAAAACTCTCATCCTTAGGCCAAGGGCCTCTTGTATTTTAGTAGAATAGGAGAGAGGGCAAGGAAGAGGAAGGAGTGTTCCTCCCTTTTGTAAAGTGGAGTAGTATTTCCTTTTCTTTTACCTTGGCGTGTAAACACTCTTTTTGGTGATTTATACGTGGTGATCTACTTATCTATCGTGACATATCTTTGTGTTAGACGTAATTCTTGTTATACTTGTTTACTGGATCATCGTCGCAAGAAGTACTCTAGCTTTCTGAACTCGCTCTAGGCCGAGGCTAGAGTAGTGGTCAATAGCATAGACGTGGTGTCTAGGGCCGGAGATCGCCTTTGTTTGCCGTGTGCCCCACGGTTTGTAGAGGTAGGTGGCAGGAAGTGACAGCCCTGTCATCCAAAGGAACCCTCCACGTTCGGGTACATAGTAGAGCTTTCGTAGATCGGAGTGGCTTGGCGGACTCAAGCCTAAGACGGTGCCCGAAGTAAACAAGTCTAGCTTGCGTTCGTCTACCTTTAAAGGATAAATAGATAAGAGTCACCCTCTCGACCCTATTTTGCTACGTTGTCTTGGTTGTCCTTGGGTAAACTAACCTTGTTGCAGAAATACTCCGTTCCTCGCGGATATAAATACGATACCTTGGAATACTCCCGGTGAAGTGCTACAACGGTATTCCGTGCGCTTGCGGATTCATTCGTGACGTAAGAAATACCAACAAGCATTTCTGGCGCCGTTGTCGGGAACGGTTGTTATCTTTGTAACGAATCAGGTTTGCCCTCGTAATCTATCTTACTTACCGTTCTGTTTTTATTTTTTTCCTTACATTCAAAATTTCACAAAAACATATCATGGAGTCACACCCAACCATCCAATCTTTCTCCACTCCACTGGGTGAACTCTTAGAGCCACCATCATCATCACAACCTATTTCTTCACCTGGCTATGAGTTCTCCCCGATTACATTTCGATGATTAGAGGTTTATCCTTTTCGGGTTTTAAACATGAAAATCCTTATGAACACTTGCGAGAGTTTGAACATTTGTGTTCATGCCGATTGATCCATGGCATGACACAAGAAACATTGAAGTGGAAGTTGTTTCCCTTCTCTCTCAATGAGAAGGCGAAGCAATGGTACACTTACACCGCTAAGAGAGTGAACGGTGATTGGAAAGAATTGCGAGACAAATTTTGTCTAGCATTCTTCCCCGTATCTCGTATCACTTCTCTACGAGCGGAAATAATAGGCTTTCGACAAGAAGAAAAGGAAACCTTAAGTGCGTCATGGATTCGGTTCTGTTCTCTAACGTACTCCGACCAGAATTATTGCTCCCCGAACCCGTTTTATTACAACACTTTTATTCGGGATTGAGCAACGATACCGCACTTTATCTTGACACGGCCGCGGGTGGATCTTTTTCTCATAAGACCATAGCGGAAGCACACGAACTTTTGGATCGAATTGTGGAAAACACACCTTTTTCCGCCGACTTACTCGTAGAGCCGGAGTCGAAGATGAGGAACTCGTTGTGCAAGAGACACAACACTTGGTGCCCATGATGGAGCACCTAGCACTCGAGTCCTCATCTAACACAAGAACAATGATAGAGGAAGATGAACCTCTTGATTTCCCATTTGAGTTCAAGGAAGAAATTTTTGAAGATTTTGGAAACACCTTGAACTACTCCTATCAAAAGAAACCAAGCACTCCTCGCACCAACCCCCGAACCTATTGAAAAATCTCTTCTCTTAAAAACTGTTCGGAAGTTGACAAGCAATTATGAGCGATGAATGGTTGATGGAAAACGAACTTTCTTCTGAAGTTCTTCGACTTGATCATCCTAGATCAACCATTCGTGGCTCAATTCGGGGAGTAATGGTAGATGTTCTCTATAATCCTCTAGTAGGTGCCAACATCATGTCCGAATCTTTTGCTTCAACTTTATTTGGAAACGAGACATGGGCACCTTCCCGACAAACTCCTTAAAGCCCCACCGGGCAATTTTTTGAGAGTTTGGGGATCATTAGAGATGTTTGCATTAAGCGTAATGAAGCAGCAGGTTTCCTTGGACTTTCACGTTTTCGAATCCCGGATTTCGATGTTTTGGTCGGTCATCCCATAGAAAAGCTTTTCTTAGGGATATCACCTTCAGGAACCTTAGACTTCACCCTCGGTAAGAAAACTTTTTCTCTTCCTATCATTCATGCACAAAACTCTTTTGCCGAGGAGCCGCTTGTGGAAGAAGAATGCATGGAGGAGGTTATGGCAATTTTTTCTCATGAAAACCCCGAATCATCCTTGGATGAAGATGCTCTTGATTTCATTTTAGAAGAGGATGATTCGGCGGAAACTTTTGAGCTGCCCGAAACTTTTACACCTACGCCACCTCCCGTAGAGCTCAAAACTCTTCCACCAGGCTTGCGCTACGTTTTTCTTCACGGAAATCCCAAAACCCCCGTCATCATAAGTGACAAGCTTTCGGAGGAGGAAACCGCAAAACTCTTAGCCGTGCTAGAAAAACATCACTCCGTTTTTGGGTACTCGCTTGGAGACCTCAAGGAATCAGCCCCGCTCTTTGCACCCATCGCATTCCCATAGACCCCGATAGTACACCATCTAGGGAACCTCAAAGGAGGTTGAACAATGCGATGCGGGAGGTCGTTAAAAAGGAGGTCTTAAAACTTTTACATGCTCGGCATTATCTATCCCTGTTCCACACAGCGAGTGGGTGAGTCCAATGCAGGTCGTACCCAAGAAAGGAGGAATGACTGGTCGTCCATAATGACAAAAATGAGTTGATCCCTCAACGCACCGTCACGGGATGGAGGATGTGCATAGATTACCGAAAACTTAACAAGGCTACAAAGAAGGATCATTTTCCGCTGCCCTTCATCGATGAGATGTTGGAACGAGCCGGCAAATAATTCTTTCTTTTGTTTCCTTGATGGGTATTCAGGATATCATCAAATCCCCATCCATCCCGACATTCTTTCTTGTGAAATAGGTAAGATATATGATTTATACTTCATGAAAACGCTAATAATGTAGATTAATTTAAAATGTGTTTCAAAATATTCAAAAATTAACTCAATATATGACATTATATTGGTATTGAGCATTACTTATTCTCTCGTCTTCCGGAGCTCGTTGAGCTCACGAGCAGCTCGTGGGCTAGCTCGGCTCGGCTCGCTAATCCGACGAGCTAAAATATAAGCTCGGCTCGGCTCGTTAAGAAACCGAGTCGAGCCGAGCCGAGCCGAGCCACGAGCTTTGTGTTGACGTCAAAAGTCGCCAACACACCGTTGTCCGGAGAGTCCACCGAAACCCCGGCGATGCGAGGGTCCTGTGCTCCCAACGGACCGGCTCGGCTCGCCGATTCTCGTGTGCGCTGGTGCGTGCCGGATGGTTTTCCTGCAAACCAACAAAGACAATAAAAGGTGTAAAATTCCGGGTCATCGGCCCGGATAGACCGATGTGCAGCCATGGCCGATTCCGGCGTAAGATAGACAAAATCGGCCATCGACGAGGAGCAGCACGGCCCATCCATTTATGTATTAAATGCCAGGCAAACGAACCGTGATACAAACTATACGAAAATCGGCCGATGCTATAACATGCGATCGGTGGCTAGCAGCCGATTTCGTCGGTAAACGATCAAATCATTAAGACTTTGCAGGGATGCATTATCGAATAAAATGTAAACAAGGTAATTATTAATGGGATGTAATTAATTTGATAGCAAGAAGATGGTTCAATCATCAATTAGAGCGATAAATCGGCCGATCGGGCATCCGGCCGATTCTGCCATTGATTATAACAATGAGTTATTAGATCATATCTAGATGTATAATGATGATCATTGAAATCGTACTAATAACTCGGGTCCAAAGGCGGTTTTAACAGATTTTGCTAATTGAACATAAAACAGCTAATGAACGTGATAAGCAATCGGCTAAACACTCCGAAAGAACGAGTAACACAAATACAACCACACGGATCCGAATCGACCGGTCGCTCCAACGGGACAAGTCAAGCGATGGCACACGATCGGACCAGGTCTAACGGCCGCGCACGCCGGCCGATTCAGGACAAGCATAATCATAAACGGCTTAACTATGAAAGTAAATCTACATCCTATCCAATCGGCTGCATGCGCCTAGGACAAGTCAACTATCGCAAAGACAAACACGGGACACGTCAAGCTGAATCGCACGATCGAATCGGCTAAGATGTAAGAGAAATTTCATAGCGGCTATCGTGACTCGAACGACCGGATCCGAGCCAATCGGCGTTGTGAGCAAAGGCTGGGACGGGGAGGCGGGACAAGTCAAACTACCTCCACCACGAGCCCGGACCGGGTCGACTTGACTCATCCCGGCCGATACTCACTACGACGGTCGAAAACGGATCCGGTCGCCGGATAACTAGCAATTAAGCCATCTAATTACGAACAATGCGCCGAGAATTAGACGACATAATTACCTTGTCAAGCCGACTTGTTGTCGACCAGAGCCCCGAAGATCCCGCGCGAAACGAGTAAAGACTTGACAGAAAATTAGGGTTTGGCGATGCGCCGAAAGTTGTATTGGATGTGAATCGAGTTTACGGGTTACATCCGAGTACAAATTTATACCCGGCACAAAGAATCCTACTCGGACCCTCTTCGGGCCGATTTCCTAACCGACTAGGATCCTTTTCCAAAATTAAACTATTATTTCTAATTTTACAACGTGGGCCGGGCCCATCAATGTTATGCTCTTCTGTTGGCGTCCGCGCACGATTCTCGGGAGGGACGCGCCCTTTACTCGCCCAAGCGGCCGTCGGCCTTACGCCCACCGGCCCTCTTTGACCTATAGTCGCCGACAATGGGTCCCTTGGTCAAAAACCGGCGTCAACACATGTCCCCCGGTGCGGGGTATGCAACGCATGCGTCGGACTGATTTATCCTCTTTTCTTGCGCCGGTTTTCTCGCCCGTCACCCCTCCATAAAACCCGGGGTCACCCCCGGTCATTTCCCATCTGTTTCTTCTCCTTAGCTTTCATCTTCCCCTGTTCTAGCGACTTTTGCCTTTTCGAGCCCTTTCAACTTCCCACCGCGCCGCCGTCGTTTTCTCTTCCGGTGACCATGAATCCTGCTCATTGCTTGCTGCTGCTGCGCCGCCGCCGCCAGGCTGCGTCGTCGCCACCACCAACGCCGTTCGGAGGTAATGTACATTCGAGCACCCCTCTTTTCTACCTTTGCAATCTTTCTTCGCGTTCTTGTTCTTGTTCATTTTCACAATCTATCTTCTTTCCGTTCCGTTTCTTATTTTAGCCCTATTCCTTGTTTTTAGGAGATCCGGAACCAAGTCGTCATCCCATCCAACATCCCAACTCACTTCTTTTTGGGCCCCATGGGCGATCCCGAGCCCCACGGATCTCATCCGTGCCGAAACGAACCGGGTTCCGTTTTGGCAACAATCTCCTTTATCGGCCGAGTGGGCCAACGACTTTCGGTCATGGCCGACTCCCGTTCGTTGGATGGCGCGATTGGTATAACCGGGTATCGGCCGTCCATCCGCAAGGTTGGGCCAATATCGGCATCGCCCACGCCATCAAACTCTCTCGGCCGATCACCACAAGAATGAACCGTTGCTGGCGGCGGCTTCTTATCTCCGGTCGGATGCCCTGAGCCGCTTCATGTTCGGCCACGGCCGGCTACCATGACCCTCCTGGATACGGTCATGTTGGCCGATTTGAATATCACGGCGGAGGCCACCCCGGATGCCATCCGCATTAAGTCCTCCCATCGGATCAACCGTAAGGACACCGGGGGTTGGAAGGTCTACATCCGGACCTACAACAAGGGGCACGGCACGGTCGATCGCCGCGAGCACGTTGCCTTCCTCAACATGTGGCTTGACCACTTCTTCTTCTGTGGGGTCGGCGTGAGCCCCACAAACAATTTCCTGCCGATAGCCGATAGGCTGGCCGACGACTATGCCCTTCCCATGGGCAAGTACCTTACGGGATCGGCGTACCTCCTTCTTCACCGGGTTTCGGTGGAGTTGCGCTCCGGCCGATCGGTCAAAAACTTGGGTGGCCCTTGGTGGTTCATCCAAATGTGGTTGTCCCTTCATACCACCAAGGCCATCGATTTGGACCTCGGTGTCCTCTCCTTCCCCGGCAACTATGCCGAATCGGCCACGCCCGATCCGGTCGATGTATCTCTTTCGGGGAAGCGTTATCCATGGCACCGGGGGCGGCCATGTCGGATGACAACCTCGGCGTATTGGTTCGCCGCCCTCTACAAGGGCCTCAACAACGAAAGTACGGATTGGTACCCGTACATCGATTTCTTCGAGAAGGGATATGACACTCCTTTTACGATCGATCCTACCTTCCCAACGGCCGACGGGGAGGCGGTCAAGATCTTCACCACCGCCTCCGCCCCTGTCTGCTGCCGACGGGACTCATTGCTTGGGAGCAAGGCTTTCTGCTCCTATGAGTTCTACCACCCGTCGGTGGCGGCCCGCCAACTCGGCTTCGGCCGGTTGCCCCCGACCTCTTCTATGTGGGGCAAATAAAGGCGCGGGCTAACGTCGACAACGCCATTCGGTGGAATTGGCTCGTCGGCCGCACCGCCGATGTCGTCACCGACGACTTAGCCGGATTTTCCCGACGCCCGGAGTACCCGCCTTTTGACCGCCGGTGGGGCGAGTGGAACCGGCACCTCCGCAGCCGGAACACTCGCTTCCTTCTTCTCCGGCTTAGTCTCGAGCGAAGCTTTCGCCGAGGTACGTGTAGCCGATTTATTTCTGTAAGGCCGATTTTATAAATGAAATCGGCCACTCCAAATGCTCACCCTTGTATATTCTTTTTCGATCGGACACGGAGGAGCCGCCGACCCGGAGCATCGGTGGCCGGCCGATTGCATACTTAATGCCGAGCTCAATTGTTCCAAATATCGGCTTCACCGATCGCACTCCTGCCCAAGCTTTTGCGGCGATGAGTCGAGGGCACCGGCTGCCCGCAAGGCCAAGACTAAAACAGCCGCCCTCGGAAAGAGGAAGGCTAATGTGCCAGCTGCGGGGCCGACTCAAGCCCCGAAGCGACACCGCGCGCTGCTAAAGCGGCTCGTGCGCCCGTCCGACCCGGACTACTTCGATGAACCATCACCGCTGCGTCGGGTCATTATTGCATGATCGCCGATTCCCTTTTCACTTTACATACTTGTCTAACTATGAGTTCTTTGCGGGAATCGGCGGTTCTTCCTCCTCGGGCCCGGACACCAACGCACGATAGGCCGATCCGCCTATCAAATCCTCCACGGGCCAGGACGCCGACACTCGAAAGGCCGACCCCCGTAGCTCCGGAATCGGCGGTCATACCAAGCCAGGCCGATCCAAATCTTACGGAGAGCTCAACTCGCTTGGATCGGCCTGCGTCTCCTGAGGTCGCCGCCGAAGCCGAACAAGGCGGCCGTGTGTCGCCCACGGCCTCTCCCAAAGGCACCGCTGGCGACGAAGAATCGGTCGGCCGGGAGCCGCCCGCGGCTTCTCCTGTAGGCACCTGCTGTCGATGAGCTTGCCGATGAGCCCGCCGATGAGCCCGCCGAAGCTGAACAAGCTGGCCATGTACCCGATGCCGCCTCCGAAGATGCCGCTGGTGAAGGGGAATCGGCCGGCCGAGAGCTGATTGGAACACACGAACCTGTAGGTTCAATGGCACGGCCGATAGACGTCCGGCCGCTCCGCATCGACGCTTCGCGGGTTTGTTTTTACTATCTCCTTTTTATTTTCTTGATTTGCCTCCGATTATTAGCTTCATTTTATTTTTCTTGGTATTTCGGGCGCTTAGCTTCCCTCGTTCTGCGCCGATTTTGGTATCTTCCTACTGGTCTTACCACCATGAACGAAATCGCGCGCAGGCTCGAGGCCTCTTCGGTCGGTCGCTTGGTGGCCGACGCTCACCCCATAAGGGCCCGGTACTTGGAGGTCCGGACTGAGCTCCGGAGGATGTGCGCGATGCTCCGCACCGCGTGGCATACATGGAGTGCGGCAAATGGACTTCACTCGTGCCCGGCGGCGTACGGCTCGCCACGCGGAGCGGCGGCAAGCTGCGTTACTCGCGAGAACTCCATCAAGCGCTCGAGGAGGAGGCCCGGAAGACCCGGGAGATGCAAGAGCAACTCTCAAATCGGCGAGGATGAACTGCAGGTAATCAACCGAGGAGATTGCCGATTTGAGAGCATCGCCGGCTCTCAAGGAGGAGGCGGCGGCGGCCTTGGAAGCCACCATTGCACGGTTGTCGGGCGACGTGGCGGCTCAACGAGAAGACGACGGACGAAGCAATTCAAACGGCCGAGAAGATGGTCGCCGCGGCGCACGCCGATGTCGGCCCCATCGAGGATGACCTGTTGGTCATGGCTAAACTCGACTCCATGCTGGCCCGCGCACTATCTGCCGTCCAAGACTTCTTGTCCCGTGCTTGAGGCGATCGATTATGCTTAGGTGTAATAGGATTTTGAACAAAATTTGTTGCGAATATTTTTTGCACTAAGGGCGATATACCATAATATCGGCCATCCGAAGGCGATGTTTAAACATCGACTAATTTATCGGTGACTCCCTCTGTTTTACTTTCATATTTTTTGGGCTAAGGGCGATACTCTCGGTATCGGCCGTCTCAAGCGATGTGCATCGACATCGGCTGTAGTCTCTTTTAGGCCGAACACTATGAGTTAATCCAAATACTAGGATAATCTTGCTTCAAATACTTTCCATTAAGTGCTCGGCCGAATTCTTCCCCTTCTAACTCTTTCAAAATATATGCATTACCCGGTGCCGATCGGCTAATCAAATAAGGTCCTTCCCAATTAGGCGACCATTTACCAAACCGATTGTCCTTCACGCCGATTGGCATCCTAAGCTTCCGGACCAAATCGCCCTCTTTAAAGCTGTTTCTGCACAACCTTCTTATCATAATGGCGGGCGACCCTCGCCTTATTACTGCTCTATTTTTTCCAATGCATCCAGCCGATTTTGTACTACATCTTCTAATTCATCCATCATCAATCCGTAATACTTGATCGGCCGAAAGCTTTTGTTGCAACTCAATCCTTACGGAGCCGATAGTTGTCTCCCATGGCGATGCGGCTTCGTGCCCATATACCAGCTGATACGGCGCAACTTGCATGGCCCCATGCCGTGACATACGATAAGCCCACAAAGCGTCCATCAATTTCATGTGCCACTTACGAGGATACTCTTGTATTTTCCGCTTGATTAACTTGATCGAGACTCTTATTTGCCGCTTCGACTTGGCCATTGGCTTGGGCATAATACGGCGACGAATTAATCAACTTAATTCCCATCTCATCGACAAAAGATTGAAATTCGTCCGACGTGAATACTGATCCTTGATCTGTCGTGATTGTTTCCGGAATCCCAAATCTATAAATGATATGCTCTTTAACAAACGTTATCACGTCGATCGTCGAAACTTTGCGATAGGGTGCCGCTTCAACCCACTTCGTGAAATAATCTGTAGCTACTAATATGTATTGATGTCCTTTGCTTGATGCTTGGATTTATCCGGCCGATCATATCCATGGCCCGACCTACGAACGGCCAAGGTTTGATTCTTGGATTCATAGGCGACGCGAGCGCCCTCGTATAGGTCCGAATTTACGGCAATCTTGGCAACTTTTATAATATTTAAAACAATCGGCCAACATTGTCGGCCGGTAATAACCAGCTCGCCTTAGCAGCCACTTCATTTTATGGGCCGATTGATGCGTTCGCAAATCCCATCATGCACTTCGCTCATTACCACTTTGGCCTCGGTGTCATCAATACACTTGAGAAGCACCCCATCAATTGTCTTGAAAAATAATTGATCATCCAACGAACATACTTCAAAGCTTTATATCTTATCTTCTTATCCGTAGGTTGGGATGGATTGCTCAAAAAATTTCGAATTTCCGTACGCCAATCGGCTTCTTCAATATCAGCTATCTCTAAGTCTGTTTTCGGCGAGCCGATATCCGGATGCTAAGCGAGCCAAGTTATTTGCTTCAAAGTTCTGCTCTCTTGGTATATGGCTGACTTTAACACACTTGAACCTTTTCATTAACTTACGGCACTTTCTATGATATTGCAACAATATTTCATCTTTACACTCATACTCATCGGCCGGTGACTCACAACCAACAAGGAATCGCCGAAAATTTCCACAAAATCAGCCCCGGCATCGATGAGTAATTCCGAGTCCTTTTAATACGCCTCGTATTCGACTTGGTTGTTGGTGTGCGCCTCTACTGTAATAGAGTATCCACGTATTGCCCCCGAGGCGACACAACAACCAAGCCGATTCCACTTCCCTCCTTGCAAATTGAACCATCAAAGAATACCGTCCATGGCCTTGGTTCAACGTATACGGCCGAGTGTTCACCGTGTTGCACTATTAAATCAGCCAATACTTGTGCTTTTACTTGCTTTGGCCGATTCATAGCCTAAATCAAACTCCGCAATTGCCAACATCCATTTGCCCAACCGGCCTTTGGGGACCGGAGCCGATAGCATATATTTTACGACATCGGCCTGGCAAACGACGAGTACACTCTTCGGCCAACGAGATAATGCCTTAATTTTGTGCATGAAAAATACGAGACAGAGACATAACCTTTCCACCTCCGGATACCGTGTTTACTGCGTCAATTAATTTGCGGCTGAGATAAAATATGACCCGCTCTTTTCCCTCCTGTTCTTGAGTCAATGCTTGAGCCGATGCACCTATCATCGGCCGATAAATATAACTTAAAGGGTGTGCCTGGCTTTGGCGGAACCATCATCGGTGGGGACACCAAATATTTCTTGATATCTTCTAAAGCCTTTTGATGGATCGGCTCCCACCGAAATTCTTGATTGGCTTTGAGTTTCAACAATGGCGTAAACACATCAAGTCGACCGGACAAGTTTGAGATAAATCGCCTAATAAAATTAATCTTGCCGATCGGGGACTGGAGCTTCGTCTTGTTCGTCGGCGGTTCCAACTTTACGATAGAATCAATACTCTTAGGGCCGACTTCAATTCCCTTTTCATGCACAATAAACCCCAGAAATTGTCAGTGAGGCATACGCACACTTGGCGGGTTCATCTTGAGCGTATTGTCTTGTCCTCTTCAACACTTCTCGAGATCAGCCACATGACTCCCAACCGATCTTGATTTCACCATGACATCATCAATATAAATTTCCACCAATCGGCCGATTAAATCGTGATATATAAAATTCATGGCCCTACGATATGTAGCACCAGCATTTTTTAGTCCGAAGGTCATGACAACCCACTCATATAGTCCCAACGCCCGGGGCATCTAAACGCCGTCTTCGATATATCTTCCTCGGCCATAAAAATCTGATTGTACCCAGCATTTCCATCCATAAAGCTCAAAATTTTGTTGCCGGCGGCTGCATCAACTAACAAATCGGCGTTTGGCATTGGGTACTCATCTTTCGGAGTTGCCTTATTCAAATTTCGAAGTCAATGCAAATCCGCATCTTTCCATTCTTCTTTTCCACCGGCACAATACTTGGAAACCCACTCGCATATCGGCATGGCCTAATGAAGCCGGCCTCATATAATCCGATAATCTCTTCTTTGACGGCTTCATAATACCTAGGGTCAATTTTCAGAGCCCCCTGCTTATATGGCCGATATCCGGGCTTGGTGGGCAACCGATGTTCAACGATCGATCGGGCTGAGTCCGGGCATCTCGCTATAATCCCAAGCAAAACAATCTTTAAATTCCTCCAATAAGGCCACTAATTCATCTCTTACTTCTTTACACAATTTCTTGCTAATATATGTTGGCCGAGGCTTGTCTCCATCCCCTATGTCTACCTCTTCTAACTCGTCGGCCGACACAAAACCGTGACCTAATTTCCCGTCTTCGGCTCGTTAATCGGCCGACTCATCATATCCTCGGTGCGTGTATCGATCGGCCGATTGTCGCGTCAATTCTCTGTGGGGCCCATCGAGAGCGGCGGGAGTACCGACCCCCGGTCACAATAACTCCGTCGTCGGTGATGTTTATGGCCTCCGCATCCCAATACGTGCCCGATAAACAAGGCGAGGCTCTCCGGACCGAGCAAACTCGAAATCGGCGGTTGCAATGGTTACGAGACTTATCGGCCGTACGATTTCGACCTTGTTGCCGACCCATTGAATCAAACATTGGTGCATGGTTGATGGGATGCAACGATTGGCATGAATCCGGTCTCTCCCCAACAAAGTTGTGTATGCACCTTTCCGTCGATGATGAAAAAAGTGGTGGGTATGGTTTTGCTGCCCACGAGTGATCTCCATTATTGCGGCCCCACGCACATCTTGACTTCTCCCGCTGTAATCCTTGAGCGTCGGATTAGCCCTCATCATTTCTTCGGCGTCTTCCCGAGCTTGCGGTATGTAGTAATCGGCATGACATTGACCGCTGCTCCTCCAGTCGACCAACATTTTCCTCATTGGTGACCCATTGATGTAGCCGCTAATGTACAATGCCTTGAGATGCAAATGATCGAGTTGAGCGGCTTATCAAATACCGCGGATTCCGGCGTCCACGAGAATCTCCGAAGTCTCCCCAAGCTGGTTCTTCTTCGGCCGAATTTTCATCGGCCGATCCAGACAATCCTGGGCATCATGGATATCATATTCACCGCGGCTTCAGCCGGACCACTTGAGACTGCACTTTCGGCCTCCATTCCTTCTTGGGCTTGGACTCATCATCTTGGTCATCTCCGTAATGCCGTCCACCCTTGATTTCCCGACAACGCATTCTTTGAAGCCTCCTCTTTTGGGTTTCTTCGAGCAAACCAGCAGGGCACTGCTTGTCCTTCGTTCTCGGTTTGATCACCTCTCGAATCTTCATGGTATTGGTAATCAAACTCTTCTTCATCATTGATTGGCCCCGATCGATCGTGAACGGAGGTTCTCTTTGGCACTACGTATCTTCGTTCATCATATACGTGATCATAGCCGATTGCTCTTACGGGGGCCGATTGTTGAGATTCATAGTTGCGACCAATCGGCGAGTCCCTGGTAACTTGACGACCCGACATCACGATACTCTTCCCGGCTAGTGCACTACGGACGGTTCTCGATAGATGGAAGCTTCATGTTTCGGTCCCAGCGATGCGAAAGAAAGGACAATCCCGGTGTGGGTCAAAATCTTCTCGGCGGACCACGCTTTGCATGTACTGCCGACTTTGACCGATAGATTCCTGTTCACGTGCCGCCTGATCTCTTTCTTCCCTCTCCCTCTTCCTCTCATATCGGCGTATGAAACCAGCTGATCCACCGCCGATGGTATTGATGTACATCGTATTAGCCGGGAAAGGGTGCCCATCAACTTTCATCTTCTTCTTTACATCAGTTGCTCGCAATACCCCACTTGTCAACTGCCTTACGGATCTCATCTCTCATAGCATAACAATCAACGGTGTTATGATGTGAATTTCCATGCCACTTGCACCACTTAGCCATTTTCTTCAACTCCTGCGGCGTAGGAATTTTGTGATGAGGTGAAAGCTGGATTTTCTTTTCCCGCGACGGTGATCAAATATCTCGTCGGCCTTAGATAAATCAAAATCATATTTTCTCTCCTTAGGATTGACATGCGGAGAAAATATCGGCCGTTTATTATTAGTCCACTCAACTGCATTAATTCCCTCTTCATCATCTTCACTGTCGAAATCGGCATAAGCTACACGATACTGCCGATTCCTGGTGAGCTGGAGATTTTCTTCCTGGCCAACTGCCCTACGTGTCGACTGTGCCGGCCCATCAAACTCATGTGGGGTAAACTTTTCTTTGATGTTGGAGAATAGCCCCGCATAAGCGATCTCGGCCAAGCTGTTGCTCTGTCGGGTTCGGATTGTAGCATCGTCCCCTCGGAGTCCTGAACCTACGTATATAATCGGTCAACGATTCCCCGATTTACTGTTTCATTGCCATTAAATCGGACAAACTAAGCTCGGTAATGCCCGTGAAGAAGTACGAGTGAAACCTTTTCTCCGAGATCGGCCCAACTACGAATAGAACCGGGCGACAGCGAAGCAAACCATGAAAAGGCCGATCCGGACAACGACGGTGGGAATAGCCTAACCCGCAAAGCCTCCTGAGTAGACGCCTCACCAAGGCTGTGCGTCATACCGGCGATGTGCTCCATAGTTGATGTGTTATCTTGCCCGGAAAACTTGGAAAACTCGGGAATTTTATACTTATTGGGTAAAGCCACGGAATCCATCCGGTCGGGGTAAGGTCGCCGATACAATGCACTCTTCTCTTTGGGCTTCAAATCGAGCCGATCTTTCATCATATCGGCGATCTTAGCCATGAGGCTATTCATATCATTGGGTCCAGCGAGTTGCTGATCCGGCCCCTGTCATATAAGCGGTGTTGGGCTGTCCCCGAGTTGGGTGTATCAAGCGGCCGCTCCCGGAAATCCCGGTGCCGATGGCCGGGAACGATGTTTGCGGAGCAATTCCATAATTCATGGCCGATTGGATTGGCCGTCCGATCACGAATCCCTGTCCTCCGGCCGATGCGGTTGGGCTGTGGAATACCGAGATATCGGCCGTACTATAGTGGGTGAGTTCTCAATTCTACTCGGGCCGGTATTTGGTACGTAGAAGAAATTGGGCTGCTTGTGCCATCTGCCGGGCCGCTGCCACATTGGTTGCTGCCCCTAACTCGGAAGTCGGTCGTTGTACATCTTGTCCGTCGCCTTCCTCAGTTACCGACTTCTTGGGGTTACTTGTCATCCTCCTTGCACTGGCTGGGTTGCACTTGGTACTTGCATTTGCATTGTCCTTGCCAGGCCATAGGTGAGGTGGCATGCCGTACGGGGCTGAAACCCTACTTGTGGTGTGGTGTTACGGAGGCTAATTCCCTGAATTGGTCGTACAAGAGTGCCTAAAGGCTGAGTGTACGCAGGTCCGGAATATCCTTCGAGTGAACGATCTGCCATCAATCGTGTCCTTGATTAAATTTCCGATGGTGTTGGTCAACACGCTCGATTGATTGATTAGGGCACGATGAACGGACGAGTTGACCATATCACCGAGTTGGTTGGCATCCGGCGAGTCTCCGGGCTTTGATTTGGTCTAGTTCTTCCGGATGCAGAATCGAGGGATGTCTCCTTTTGTGGCCACTACGCCACGTGTCACTTTCGGGGCTTGAAAGTACTTTTTCATTGCTTCGGCCGGGTATTCTTGGTACTGCAGCTTTTGTTACTGTCGTCATCTTCCCCCGAGGCCGAAACCTCGTTGTCATCGAAACTTCTCCATGCCCTTTGCCATCCGTCCTAAGAGGAACCGGAACAAAAATCGGTCGATTTTCAGCATCGACCATTGGTGTTCCGTCCTCCCGACAGCCTTGCATGTACGACATCTTGATCTTGGTTGCTTACGTCCCACTGGGCGGGCCAAAAAGTGTGTTGACGTCAAAAGTCGCCAACACACCGTTTTTACCAATTTCACATAACAGCACCGACTAAATCGGTCTAGACTTATAATTCACTTATCAAAATTTCACTAAAAACCATAATTCTGGTTGATCGGACCAGTCTATCCCTTATATTCTCACAACGACTCGAGTCTCCAAAGCCTATAATCAGCCGGATGATTAACACCCATAGCCTAAGGCATCCATTATCACCGAGTGATGTAAAATCTAACTCTTTCATACTGCTGAATCACGTAATTCAGCATGGCTTTAACTTTTATCTGAAAATTTCTATTTTTCAGACCGCTTTTTTCTTTCATAAAAGCACGACGGCTTATCCTTATGACCGTTAAGTCATAATTAACGCAGATAACAGTATCATTAACTTCCTTATGGCCGTTAGGTCATAATTGCACAGATCACGACATCCCTCGGGCCTCTTAAAAAGGCCCAATAACTTTTCAGCCCCCGGGCCCATCCCAGGTGTCTATAAAAGAAAACGAAAAGTCGACCTAGGTCAACCCCGCTCCCGAAGCTCATACGCGCCCGCCATTCGCTTTCATTCTGTTACGCTCTCCTTCTTCATCAACCAATTCGAAGCTTTCTTTTTTCATCTCTCAAGATGGGCAAGAAGAAATCCACCGCCGTTCCCTCATCTTCTTCCTCTCGTTCCTCGCGATCGCCTTCCGTTTGGAGTCCAAGACCTTGGTCCCAAGCAAGGTCACGTGAATCCTCTTTGAATGAAGCAGTTAAAGATGGGTATCTTCCTCCCCAACCCATTTTAAACTCGGAGTGTCCCTTCCCCCGCCCAAGTTCCCCGGGGTATAGATGAATCTCAACAACTAGTCTTCAAAGCTTTTTTCCTCCGTGGCCTCGATCTCCCATGCTGTTCCTTCTTTAGAGGACTTCTTTTCTTCTATGGATGGGAGTTAGTGAACCTTAACCCTAACTCCATCCTTCGGATTGCCTTCTTTATTCATTTATGCGAGGCTTTCCTTGGAGTTCTCCCCCACTTCAAGCTGTTCCAATATCTGTTCCAAGTTCGCCCGCTTCCATCATCGGACCGCCAGGCTGCAGTTGGTGGTGTGGGAATCCAAGTGCTGGAGCGCGGATGAATATTTCTCTTTATCCTTGAACAATAGCATAGCTCACTGGAAAAAAGGGTGGTTTTTCCGTGACAATCCTCAACCATCTCTCCCTCGCTTTCAATGCGAAGGTAGCCAAGAATTTCCCCACCGCTGAAACCAGGAAAAACTCAAAGAGGACGATGAAGTTCTTGCACTCCTCGCCCGCATCGGATACTTGAAAGATGTCAAAGGCGTAATCGCCGAGACAATTCTCTCGGAGCTTCATAGTGCGAGGCGTCCAACCACTCAAGAGGCAAGAACACCCCGCTTGGCTTTTCAACGAGGACACCGCCATGCCTCCGGACGGAACTTCCCTCCCCAACAAGGATCGGCTAGAAGTTCGCATTAGACAGATGTCGCAGCCAAATCCAGCACCTGTCCGGATGTACAAGAGTGGCATTAGCTTTCAGCTCATGCAATCCTCGTGATGCCGTAAGTACTTCTTCCTGTTTTTTCAAATCTTTATCACTTATTGCCATCATTTACTTATAAAGACTTAATCTTTGTAATCGCAGAAAATGGACAACTACAGGAGTCATCCTCCTCTTCCTCCTAATGACACTTGGGGAGAGGATTACGCCAATAATGCCGCTCCACTTGCTGTTCAAGCCGGTCCGGCTCAAAAATCCACAGACCGGTCTTTCCCTCTTCCTCCAAGCCTAGCCCCAAAAATCACAAAATCTGGGACCGTGGTTCAAGCTCCTAGTACAAGAAGACGTACTACCGCCTTGACCATCGGTAAACCCGCCGCCTCTCCTCGCTGCTTCCGGCGATACCCGCTCGTAGGCACAAAAACTTGAAGAGCGTCGGCGAGAAGAAGACGCCGTCGAAAGGGATCGCCAAGCAGCTCCGGCCATCCTCGAAGCTTCACCGGGGAAAACTCAAGGCACTTCTGCCTCGACCGATCCTTTGTCGAATGTCCCCAAACGGTCCCGGTATGGTCACCGGACCGGTCCCGTTGATGCCGGGGATCGAGCTCCAACTCCGCAAGCCAATCCAGCGGAGAAAAGAGCCGCAGATAGCAGTGGTGGAGTTTCTCAAGGCCCGTCCAAAAAGGTCAAAACCTCCACCGGCTTTAAAAAAGCCTCCACGTAAGTTTTCTCGAATTATTTTTCTGAATTATTCAATCTGTCAAAAAACTCCTTAGGTCCCAAAGCTCCTTGCTCTAATCTAATTAAGGTCGCTTTTTCTTACAGGGTTCCCTCTAGCTTCCAAGCCAGCATAGCTGGCTTTTTAAGAACCAAATTTTCCTCACAGGCTCCTCCTAGCCCCGTTCTTGCTTCTTCCCCGGATACGCTTCAGCACCGGTTCCACTCTTGGCGCCTCCACCACTATTGCCACTCCAACTACGTAAGCTCAAAGTGCGACTCTCACAAAGGAACTCCCTCGTCGCCTCAAGCTCAGGAGCTGAAAAGCAAACCTCCAATGTTGAGAGCTCTTCTTCCGACAATCCTCTTCCCCGAGCCACCTTATTTCAAATCCCTCCGGAGCTCTCACTGGGACCAGTCCGGGCGGAAGAAATTCCTCGCCGGGCCAGGACAACTCGTAAGTCTTCCGGAGAACCCAGACCGGCCAAAATGGTGGTCGGAGAAGTGAAGGTGGACAGTTCCAGCTGAGCAAGGACTTTTACCGCAACGGCTCAATGGGACGCCCTCCAAGAAGAAGAGGCTTTAAAGAATTTCTCCGAATCTGCCAAGTATATCTCTACCATTTAATAATTTCTCCAAGCAACTTCCCTTCAATCTTCAAATTTCTTACTCTCTTTTTCTTTTTAGGTTCTTCCGAAAAGCTCGAAGCCAAGACTGCAATTATCACCCGCTTGCAGGAAGAACTCAACACCAATCAAGAACGATTGGGTGAGTTAGAAATTCAGACGGCCGGTCCGAAGGCCAAGGAAAACGACCTCCAGTAAGAGAGAGGCCAGTCTGCAGGACACCCATCGCATGATGGAAGAACGCCGACAAGAAATCATCAAGCTCCGCCAAATCAATCAAAGTAACATTTTCAATTTGCCTTGAATCTTGAATCTGTTGAATGAGAGCTAGAAGCTTCACCACTAGACCACAATTGCCTTTATACATTTTACATTTTTCCCGCCATCTCCTCTTCTCGATTGATCCTATCTTTGATTTCAGCGCTTGAGAATCTCGTTGCTGCTCATAAGAAAGCTGAAGAAGTTCTTACGGAAAAAACAGCAGCTCAAGAAAAGGCACTGGAAGAAGGCTCTCGTATTGAAGAGCAACAGAGCGGCACGGATTGGAGAACTTGAAGGAGAGCTCACCGCAAAAGATAGCATACTTGCTCAAGCACTTCGCTCCAACAAGATGCTAGAGACTCGAAAACGCTCGCTTGAAAGCTGAACCGACGGAAGCATTAGAAGCAGCGAAATCAGCTCAAGCAGAGAAAGAGAAAGCCTTGAAGACTGCCCGTAAACCGAAAGAATCCAATGTAAACATCAAGGGCAGATTCGGAGCGGCTGAAATCAGGCACAGTGCGTAAGTCCCGTTTTTCTTTATTACTCTTATGTTATCTCTTGAACATATCGATCTTCAGCAATACCCAGCCTTTAAATTTACATTTGTTGTTTCAGTAACTTACTCGCGGGCACAGTTCGCACTCTGGAATACCTCAATGGCGGACAAACTATTGATCCCAATGAAATGGACATCGAGTCCGCCATCCGGGCAATCCCGAGAAGGATCGGAGAGCACTCAAGGCTGGTTGCTGCTTCAGGAGGAGGACATATTGCCGCCATTATCCAATCGTGGACTCCGGTTGATGTTTGCGATTTCAATTTTATCCGGGATGGTGCCCACCCCGATACCACTCGAAGACCGGTTCAATGAGCTAAGGAACTCGCTCATTGGTACCGTTTCTGAACTGGTGGAAGATGTTCCAGCCGATCCGTCGGTGTCCCTCTCGAATGTAGCACAAGCAGCTTTTGCCCTAGATCAAGATGCTCAAGATGCTGCGATCGCCGCCGACATGACAGTAGAAGCTGCCTTCGAAGATCTTGACAGAGATTTAACTCGTAACTTCTTCTCGATTCTGAAGAAACTCTAGATGATAGGCTCGAAGGAAATCCCCAGCATCGTCGATACCGGTACCTCCAACGGTCCCGCTGAGTAGATTTTGTAATAGGGCCATTTTGAATTTGAACATCTTTGTCGACTATACTGTTTGCTTTATGAATATTAGTCACTTTTTCTTGTTTTATGAATACTGGTTTCACCATTATGCTTACTAACTTATTTACTCAAGATATGATATAACATGAGCAAAAAAGCTAGTTTGTAAGATTTCCCAAACTGTTCTTAATACAACAGTTTACCAATGAGTATTCATAAAAAAGAAAGCTTATACTTTATCCTTTCCTGAATATACCAGTCTTAAACACAAGCTTATAATTTCAGCGGACTGCTCTTATCACAGCAATCCATTAACTAAATGACTGGTCTTATTATTCAAGAATAGCGGCATATCACAGATCGCTCTTATCATAGCAGAATAACAAAATATCACAGACTACTCTTTATCATAGTAGCCCCCTGGCTCAATAATTTAATTCAAAATTAAAGTATGGAGACACAAAAAACAAACATATTATTATTAGATAAAATTACTTTATTATAATAAGAAAAACTTTACAATAAATACTCTTTAAGTATAAAAACGACGAAGTTGATCAATATTCCAAGAATTTGGAATTTCTTCCTCTTCCAAGGTCATAAGCCTATAAGCCCCCGGTCTGGATACCGATTTCACCAAAAAAGGTCCTTCCTAGCACCGGTGACAACTTATGCCTGTTCTTGTTAGATTGAATCTTCCGCAAAACCAAATCTCCGATTTGAAATTCCCGCGTGCGAACATTACGATCATGATATCGACGCAATCCTTGTTGATATTTGGCGGCTTGAATCAGAGCTTGATCTCTCAATTCTTCCGCAGCAATCAATTCAACCTGACGTCGATCATCATATTTTTCTTCATCATAATACCGAACCCGGGCTGACACCATATTCACTTCAGTAGGTAACATGGCTTCCGATCCATATACCAAAGAAAAAGGAGACTGTCCCGTAGCTCGCTAACATTAGTGCGCAAACCCCGCAGCACCCAGGGCAATTCCTTAACCCATTTTCCCGCATAAGGCTTCAATCGGTCAAAAATTCTCGGTTTAAGACCGGTCAAAATCATTCCATTAGCTCGTTCCACTTGTCCATTGCTCTGCGGATGTGCCACCGACGCATATTGCACCTTGATCCCTAAACTCTCAAAGATAATCTTTGAAGAACTCTGAAGTAAATTGAGGCCCATTATCAGTAATAATACTGTATGGAACCCCAAAACGTACAAAAATGTTCTCGCAAAAACTTGATTGCGCGGGCCGTAGTTGTACTAGTAACTCGCTTCAGCCTCGATCCACTTGGAAAACTTATCTACCGCCACAAAAATATGCGTGAATCCTCCCGGTGCCCGTTTAAAAGGTCCCACTATATCCAGCCCCCAAGTAGAGAAAGGCCAAGTCATTGGGATTAATTGCAACTCCCGAGCCGGAGTATGAGGTTGTCTTGCAAAAAACCGGCATCCTTGACAACTTTTAACCACTCTATGCGCATCATCCGTTGCTGTTGGCCAATAAAATCCCCGTCGGAATATCTTCCCAACCAATGTCTTCGAAGAAGCATGGTTTCCACAAATTCCTTTGTGTATGTCTTCAAGCAATTGAATACCATCGGAAACCGACACACATTTCATCGTAATATTAGCCCCACGCTTATACAATTCTCCTTCGAGAATTAAATAACTCGCGGGCTCGAACTTCTAATCTTTGCTTCTCCACCTTATCTTCTCGGTGTTTTGCCAGATTGCAAATAGTCAAGATACGGAGTACGCCAATCGGAATCAATAATCATAACATCCAATGGCTGAATACCACCAGTATTGAATCCGCCTTCGAGCTTTCCTGGCAAACCCGTACTATCGACCGGTTCTTCAAGACCGCTTTTTCCTCCCGACTTTCTCGAGACCGCCTTATCTTCAATTTCTGTAATAATAACCTTAGGCTCCACCTTTATAGACGGTTTATCCAACACCTGAAGAAAAACGCCAGGAGGAACCGCCTGTCGCGAAGATCCCAGCCTAGCCAACTCATCCGCAGCAGAATTATTTCCGCGCAAGATATGAGAAAAGCGCAAACCATCAAACTTATCTTCAAGTTTCCGAACCTCTTGTCGATAGGCAATCATATGTTCATCATGAGCATCCCATACCTTGTTCACTTGGCTGATCACTAACATCGAATCACCATATATATCCAATCGTCGAACACCCAACGAAACAGCTACTCTGAGCCCATGAAGCAAAGCTTCATACTCGCTGTATTGTTTGAAGCTCGAAAATGCATTTGCAACACGTATCCGAGCGGTTCCTTTTGTGGAGTGAAAAGGACCACACCAGCCCCCGCGCCTGAAAGCTGCAGGGACCCATCAAAGAACATCTCCCAATACTCCAATGCTTGAATCTCCCGCGGCACTTGTGTTTCCAACCACTCGTTATGAAATCAGCTAATGCTTGTCCCTTAATAGCTGTCCGCGAAGAGAACGTAATCTCATATTGGCCAAGTTCTATAGCCCACTTAGCAACTTGACCAATTGCTTCTCGATTGCGAACAATATCTCCAATAGCGAACCCAGTCTTAACTTCAATGGGATGCGCTTGGAAATAATGCTTCAACTTTCGAGAAGTTATCACTACAAGCATATATTAACTTCTGCAATTGGAGATACCTTATCTTAGACTCAGTAAGAACTTCACTTACAAAATAGACCGGGTGTTGCACCAATTGCAGATGTCCTTCTTCCTTCCGATCAACCGCCGTAACCGTGCTCACCACGTGGGTTGTTGCGGAGATATATAACCGAATAACCTCATCAGGCTCGGCGGGACCAAAACCGGAGGATTACCGAGATACTCTTTAAGCTGATCAAGCGCTGCTTGTGCTTCACCGGTCCACTCAAACTTGTCTTGCTTTTTAAGTAATTTGAAGAACGGAAGTCCTCGAACTCCCAGCCTTGAGATAAAACGACTAAGAGCTGCCATACTGCCCGTCAACTTCTGAACATCCTTCAAACAACTCGGGGGTTGCATGTTCACAATTGTCTCGAATTTTTTCCGGATTGGCTTCAATACCTCTCCATGATACCAAATAACCTAGTAACTTCCCGTAACGAACTCCGAATACACATTTTCCCGGGTTTAACTTCATGGAAAAGTTCCGCAGATTATCGAAGGTCTCTCGCCAGGTCGAGAGGAGATCTTCAGTTTTCCGAGACTTGACCACTATATCATCAACATAAGCTTCTGCGTTTCTTCCCAATTGCGAATCCAAACAACGTTGCATACCACGCCGATACGTAGCTCCAGCATTTTTCAATCCAAACGGCATAGTCGTGTAGCAGTATGCTCCGAAGGGGGTGATAAACGCGGTTTTTATCTCGATCCTCAACTCTTAACGGTATTTGATGATACCCCGAATAAGCATCAAGGAAACTAAGACGTTCGCAGCCAGCAGCCGAATCAACAACTTGGTCGATTCGAGGCAGCGCGAAAGGGTCTTTGGGGCAAGCTTTGTTGAGATCAGTATAATCAACGCACATCCTTAATTCTTTAGTATTCTTTTTGGTACAAGCACTCGGATTGGCAAGCCAATCTGGATGATACACCTCCCTAATGAACTTAGCTGCTAACAACCTAGTTATCTCTTTCTTGATAGCTTCCTTGCGGTCTTGGGCAAACCTCCGGAGCTTCTGTTTCACCGGCTTCGCATCAGGACGCACCAACAAGTGCGTGCTCAATCTTCTCCCTAGGAACACCCGGCATGTCGAAGGCTGCCATGCGAAGATATCCCTATTTTCCTGGAGGAAAAGAATGAGCGCGCTTTCCTATTTATCCCCCAAGTCAGCCCCTATATGGGTGACCTTAGAGGGGTCTCGACTCATCAAGCCGAACAGTCTTGGAAACCACCGTATCAGCCTTCAATTTCTCCTTTGCAATCTTCTTGACCGGTACTTCATCCTCTATCCTTGTATGAACTTCCAAAGCTTCAGCCGCTTCTCCGATTTCTTGACGTTCAACTTCTGAATTGATCCGGATGCCAACTCTGTGCTATGCACCTCACAAGCATAAGCGGTCTTGATATCACCCCGGAATGACAGGACCCCGTTTGGCCTAGGCATCTTCAACATCAAGTACCGATAATTTGGGATGGCCATAAATTTCGCCGTAGCCGGTCTTCCGAGAATAGCATGGTATGCTGAGTCTATGTCAGCCACCCGAAAGATGATATTCTCCCTTCTATAATTTTCCTTCGTCCCAAAAGTCACCGGCAGAGAAATCTGCCCCAAAGGGTAACTATTCCGCCCAGGTATTATACCATGGAACGGAGAAACACCGCGCTCTAAATCAGCGACCGTCAGTGCCAAGCTCGTGCAGAGTCTTAGCGAACAAGATATCCAA
>JAUNZO010000699.1:0-34316 GCA_031894775.1 Chloris gayana | reverse complement strand
CGTATAACAATTACTCTCTTTGTTCTAAATTATAAGACTTTTTTCTTACTTTTGAACATCTTATTCAAAAATTTTGTGTAAAATTTTGTTTATTTTACTGTAATTTGTTTCAAAAGTTATTTTTAAAATGACTTATTGTGTTTATATTTGCACAAATTTTTTGAATAGACAAGTGGTCAATCATAATATCTAAAAGTCAAAAGCGTCTTATAATTTAGAACAGAGAGAGTATATAATCTTTTTTATCGGAGGGCTTCGTCAACATGACATTATCCTGTGTCATATGCTATTTTCTTAGGTGTACTAGGGCAGTAAGGTTGTCGGATGTCAATATATTAGGGACATCGAGCGGATGAATAACGCAACACTACTGGAATCTACCAGTTTCCTACCGTTTTTGTCTCCCCTAGTAATATTTGATAGTCCTAGGAAAAGTTTTAATCCCTAGAGTGAGCTGGCAGAATGGTTGGTAGGGAAGTGTAGTAGTCCCATAATAACGACTTTCTCTAGGAAAACGGACACAAACTGTATAGGGTATTTGGTGGTTGGCGAGAAAAAAATTGGCACCAAAATAAAGTTACTGTGCCAAAAGTTTCACTGCCATTCCAAGACCAAAGTCTTGCAGACCCACCATGTCTTCTTCTCCTATTCAGTAAAAAAAAAATCCCATCTCACATCTCAGCCACCGTCCCGCCGCATTCCCGCACTTGCATCTCCTATTGACTCTAGATTCAAATCCTCTGCCTTCAAAGACAAGCGCCTTTGTCACTGACATGTGGGTCATATCATGTTCTGGACCCGCATGTTAGTGAGTGAAGGCACATGTCTTTGAAGACAGAGGATCTCCATCGATTGACGCCACCACTCGTCCCTCATAAGTCAGTGCACGTCATCCTCTCCTACAGCCCAACAAAAAAATCCAGCTGTTGTCCAAAGTGTAGATCCAGGGCTTAGCTTGTGGAGAAATAGGAGGCATGTGTTGAAAGTGTGTTTGGGAGCACATGGGCAAGGAGCTAGCTATGTGTGTGAGGAGCGCCGGGTAATTGGAATTTTGCCACCCCTAAGCGCGTCCGTCCCAAAAATGCTACGACCAAGCGGGCTGTCTTAAAAATGCCATGAGGGAGTGCTGTCTCGCCCAGGCCTATGTCATCTTGGCCTTTTTAACTTCTTTTTTATTTTAGCGCTGAAAGCAGTGGATAAACGTCCATATTGCCCTTGGCTGCCTCCCATACTTGACCGAAACTGCTCGGCAGCCATTGACGGGCAGGGACACCGTGAGCGCGCCTGAAACACCCGCGCCGGAGCGTGCCGCGGCCGTGCCCCGTGCCTGATCGGAGCCTGCAACGCCTACGCCGGAGCGAGCCGCGGTCGTTCCCCGTGCTTGCGTCGGAGCCTGCAACGCCGCGCGGCGGAGCTTGCCGTGCCCGCGCCACGCACCAGAGTCGGAGCTTGCTTGCCGTGTCGGAGCCTGCAACGCCCCACGCCTGCGCCTGCGAGGACGTGTAGGGAAGGCTGCTGCTGCTGCCTCACTCTAGCTAGGGTTAGGATCCGTCGCCACTGGCTGCCTCCATCTCTCTCTCTCTCTCTCTCTTTCTTCGTTCAGTCCCGTTCTTCTCCAAACGAGCGACCAACAGAACAGAGGAAGGGAGCCAAGGGCGATATGGACCTTTCTCCTCTGCTTTCAGCACAAAAATAGGAAAAAAAAAGCCAAGATGGCATGAACTTCAGTGAGACAGCACTCCCTCGTGGCATTTTTGGGACGGGTTGCTTAGTAGTAGCATTTTTGGGACGGACGCGTTTAGGCGTGGCAAAATTCGAATTGCCCCAGGGAGAACAAGTCAGGAGGAGGCCAAAGAGCTGCTGCTGCTGAAGGCCTCCGTGTGACTGCAGGTGAAGAAAAATTCCCTTTTGTCTGTTTATACCTATGTACCTGCAAATAATATACTTGTATTGCTTTTGTTTTGATTCGGTCGGTTGCCTCTGAATATTTATTTAGTTAAATTGCGCGACATAGTGGGATCCCCAGAAAGCTATAGTCATGGTCTCCATAATGAGATTGTTTAGTGCAATTGATATGATATTGTTTATTCTAAGGTGTCATGAAAATATATGGTTAATTGCATAAATCCCTCCATAAGGTACATGAAGTTTAAGATTCTCACTTATAAGTCTTTTTGTTGTAAATCCTCACCCCTAGTGTATTTTGTTGCAAAAACTATCCTAGTTTGTACATGTTTAATTGTTTAATATGTTTTCACCCATGTAAATTTTAACAAAATATAATTGAACTGAATTTAAAATTATTAAAGTGTTTAAATGAATCTAATTCATCTTAGGTTCATGAAAATTTGAATTCAAATTAATCTCTAACTATTTGAAATACCATTCATATTAAAATTTAAATTTAAATTCATATTTTTTTGTTACATATTCTCTTACTATATCCCAAAATTTCGTAAATTTGGTAAGTACACAATCCGTTGCTAAAAATGAATGAAAATAAGTTCAAACAATTAAACATGTTGAAACTGGAATAATTTGCAATAACATACACCGGATGGGTGGGGATTTACAAAAAAAAAAAAAAGACGTATAGGTTGAAATCTCAAACTCAAAATGACTTATGGCATGGTTTATGCAATTATCCCTATTAACAAATTGGAACTCGAGGGCATTTCCTAGGGAACCTCTTTCCCTACCATTTTAGAACCTTTCCTAAGTAATTTCGTCTCTAGGAAACCGAGCGATTTCGGTAGTGAAAAGTCGTGTATCATAGAATAATCACTAGTTGAGCCCTCGGAGATTCTTTCACTGGGCGACCCCGATCCTGATCTGTCACACCCGGTCTTAAGGCCAAGACCGAATGCATCCGTATGCGTGTCCGGAAACAAGGTTTCACGCACACAGGACAAATTAATGTGATAAAAGAACAATGCCTTTATTAAATTGAATACTTACATTGATATTGTCTCAAAGGACTAAATACAAATATACGCTAGTGGAAGACTCCATAACACCACGGGCAATCAACCGGAGGATTCGCACGCCTAGACCTTTCTCATCGGTGGTCTTCTCCATCTTCCGAGCAGCGAGTTGATTGTAGCAAAAAGGAAATAGCAAGAATGAGTACATGTCGTACTTAGCAAGTGTGGGAAATAAATGACATGCAAGCTAAATGGAAGGAAGGCTAACACATGGTTTGTAATAGAAAGCACCTACACTAGTCAAGTTAATTAGAGCAACCTATTTACTAAGTGAATATGAACCAACGAGGTTACCCGACTCGTCAACCACCGTAAGCTACCCCACTTACGAAAATCATACTACGAGGTTACCCCGCCTGTAGCAAACCACACTACAGATTACCCCATCTACAGCCAACCTCACTACAAGTTACCCCACTTGTAGCTCCATCCCTCTAGTTCTCGTGAGGATCCAGGCCGTTCGTGATCGTGAACACGGCTGTTATAACAGTTTTACACTCTGCAGAGGTTGCACAACTTTACCCACAGGTCGGTGATTCCATCACTATTCGGTGACTAAAACCTCCATTATGTCAGCATACTTCCTAAGGTGTGAGGCCAAGAGATCACCGCAAGGTTTTTCTAAGGACTTCCCAGCTTGCAAAACGTCCATGCTAAGGTTTTGTCGCCATCGGAGTGACGCATCACCCAGGGGCCCCCTCTTGCACCGTGGCTTTAAATACTCTGCCTTTCCTCGCCCGAATCCGGAAGACCCTCTTCCTTCATCCTTCCTCGACGCTCACGGAACCGGGAAGCTACCTTGGTACTAAACCTTACCTACCCATTGTCAGCCACTGTGCTTTGTGCGGAAGTCCTGGGTTGCCGCTACAAGAACCGGTCCTTATGATCCCAAACAGGTACTACCGCAAACCGACGAGTACTACATCTAGTACCTATGCATACCTGCACCATCATCCAGATCCTTCCGTCGGGATCACCTAAGTTCCATGTTGCTAAAAAGCATCCCCCAATTCATGATCATTATGTTCAAGTGAATAATTAATCAAGCTTAGCATTCAGTTCAGTTTGAACCCTATTAATAGCAACTAGCGAGTGACGTACCCATCCTAGTATACTACACCGTAACCAAGGCGACAAGGTAAATCATGGAACAGTGTATGACACAAATAGGATTCAAATTAAACTGCAATGCATGAAATGTAAATTCGGAAAGTAAGAATATAGACACAATGTGCATCAAGGACACTTGCCTGTTTCCCTTTGCTGCTGCTCATGTCTTCATGTCTTCCTCTTGAGGTCTTCGAAATGTATGTTCTTCTATTTAACGTCATACCGACACAAAACATATAATAAACAAGCATAGGCCATCTTACTAGTTATAAAAGACTCGGAACGCAAATGCATGGGCCAGCTTACTAGTTATATATTGATATGAAGGAACTTGCTAATAACAAGTCAGGCTTGATTAGTGTTGTGCATAGTTTAATCTTCGCTGAAATTAAAATTGCTCGGTTAATAAAAACTCTATTTTGTAGGCTTGGATTGTATTAGTGCTAGCGAGCGGTGTTGTTTAAGGTAATTTTGGGCTGAGATATAGACTGCGTTGTGCACAATTCTAGTTTTTTTGAAAGGATTGATGACACCACTGCTGAAAAGAACCCATGAGGGTCATGTTTGTGGGCGCAGTAATTTGGAAGCATATTTGCCCTGTCAGTCACCAAGGAGTAGAATGACCAACGACCGTAGTTCCTGTGTGGTAAGTGGTACTCCCTCCGATCCAAAAATATAAGGATATGTTAACTTTTAATTGTCGTGTTTGACTAGTTGTCTTATTCAAAATATTTTTAGAAATATAAAAATTAATCATTAATACTTAAGTATATTCAATAATAAAACTAATTATAACAAAAATATAATATTTTTACAAAAAATTGAATAATACGAGTGGTCAAACGTGATGTCGGAAAGTCAACAAATGCTTATATTTCTGAACGGAGGTAGTAACACATTATGAGTGTGTTTATTTATAAATCACTTATATTCCATCTAACATTGTCATCCAAGAATCTCACTTCCATACACTAAAACATTCTCTGTTGAAACAATTACTACTAACGCATTTATATAACCTTTTAGTAGCACTTTATCTGTATGCTCCTTTTGAGTCAGCATGACAGCATCGCAACAACTTTTGTCTATCCTGGTCACTGCACAGTCACACTGAAACAGATTGATTTATTGTTGTTCCTCGCCGATCCAACAGGACGTAACAAAAGTCCACACTCCATAGCACCGTCTTCCACGCCTCACTCTCCTTCTCCCCCCGGGGACAAAGATAGAGATAGCCATGGCCAAGAAGCACAAGACCGTCGTCCTGTACCCCGGCCCCGGCGTGGGCCACGTGATGCCGATGCTGCAGCTCGCCAAGCTGTTCCTCAGGCACGGCTACGACGTCACCATGGTGCTCGTGGAGCCGCCCTCCGAGTCACCGGACTACCGCATCGTCGACGTCGACCGTGTCGCCGGCTCCAACCCGGACATCGCCTTCCACGTCCTTCCTCCGGTCCCCGAGACCGATACTACAGGTTCCGGCAAGCCTCCGTTCCTCCAGACGCTGCTGCTCCTGCGGAGGTCCAACGACGAGCTCGAGAGCTTCCTCCGGTCCATCCCGCGGCAGCGCCTGCACGCCCTGGTGACCGGCATGTTCTCCACCTACGCGGTCGCCGTCGCCGCAAAGCTCCGCGTCCCAGCCTACACGTTCTTCGCCTCGGCCGCCGCGTTCCTCGCCGCCGTAACGCAGCTGCCGGCGCTGCTCGCCGGCAGGACGACGGGGCTGAAGGTGCTCGGGGACGAGCCCCTGGAGTTCCTCGGGGTGCCGCCGATGCCGGCGTCGCACCTCGTGAAGGAAGTGCTGGAGCACCCGGAGGAGGACGAGCTGTGCAGGGCCATGGTGGACGTCTGGAACCGGACCGTGCACGCAGCCGGCGTGCTCGTCAACACGTTCGAGTCGCTGGAGAGCCGCGCCGTGCAGGCGCTCACGAGGGACGGTTCCGGGTGCGGCCCGGGTCGGGTGCCGCCACCGGTCTACTGCATCGGGCCATTGGTCGGCGGCCACGGCACAGATTCGAAGGCCGGGGAGAGGCACGAGTGCCTCGCGTGGCTGGACGCCCAGCCGGATCGCAGCGTCGTGTTCCTCTGCTTCGGGAGCAGGGGAACGCACTCGGCAGAGCAGGTGACCGAGATCGCCGTGGGCCTCGAGAGGTCCGGGCAACGGTTCCTGTGGGCCGTGCGGCGGCCACCCGGCAACGGCAACGGCAACCCCAACGATCTCGGCACGCTGTTCCCGGACGGGTTTCTTGAGCGGACCAAGGACCGGGGCCTCGTCGTCGAGCCGTGGGCGCCGCAGGTGGAGGTGCTCCACCACCCGGCAACGGGCGCGTTCGTCACGCACTGCGGCTGGAACTCGGCGCTGGAGGGCGTCGCCGCGGGTGTGCCGATGCTGTGCTGGCCGCTGTACGCGGAGCAGATGTTCAACAAGGTGCTCATGACCCAGGACATGGGCGTTGGGGTGGAGATGCACGGGTACATGGAAGGCTTCGTCACGGCCGAGGAGGTGGAGGCCAAGGTGAGACTCGTCATGACGGAGTCCGAAGAGGGCAGCGCGCTCAGAGTGCGAGTTGCGGCACGCGGACAAGAGGCTAAAGCGGCGTTGGAGGAAAGCGGCTCGTCGATGACAGCATTTGTCCGGTTCTTGGCAGATTCAGAGAACCTCAGGGAGCAGCTCGGCAAGTGATAAACTTGTGACAGAGTTTTGCTTGTATCTGCTTTTTTGTTTTGCCTACGTTCGCATCGAACCTTTTGCCAACCTTTGGTTGTCTAATCCTCTAGTATTTGTTACCTTTGTGGTGTTCTATTATACTAGTAAAGTAGAAGAAAGAAAATGATTTAGGGATATGGTAGGAAAAGCTACTACTATTTTTGCTTTGTGTGCAAGCACTACATGTCAACTCTATTAAAAAAAAAAACTTGACCTGCGGGGGTATGACGGCCCTGGGCATTGCATTTAAAGAGAAGATCCTCTCACGCAGATCAAGAAAGCCTCGAACCCCTCTCCCCACCCTTACATTGGGGCCACTAGCCTTGTGAGAACCTAGGCCGCGACCACCATGGGCACCGTTGCTTCCAGAGACAGGGCCTTAACCAAATGCTTTGGTGTGGGAGAGGCGAGGGATTTTTTAACCCGGATCACAAATTCGCTCCTCCCGGGAGTCGAACCCGGGACCTAGAAGGTGCTACTCGGACACCTTACCGATAAGGTAAAGGCCCTTTCGCACATGTCAACTCTATTATCGGTTTAATTTGTATCGGGTGGATACCGTACCGTTTCCTCCCCATTCCGATTTCCTCTCTCGGTCCTCAAGCCCGCTTGCAAACCTTAATCTAATCTTGTCTATAAGATGAGCGCACGCCGTTGACTAGAGCTGTCCAAACGAGCCGTGCCGACCGGGCTGGCCCGAAGCACGGAAATTTTGGCCCGGCCAAGCACGGCATGGCCCATTAAATTTCGTGCCGGGCCGACACAGCCTGAGGCTACGGGCCGTGCTTGGGCCGAAGGTGCAGCCCGACGGGCGGCACGGGCACGGCCCGTTTAACCGTCGGTCCGGCAAAGCACGAAATAGGCCCGTTAAAGCACGGCCCAAAAATGTCCGGATAAATACATACATAGTTTGGGTTCATACATATAAGATAGATTAGTCTGGTGGTAAGGCATTTGGGTTGGATTCAACAAGTCCAAGGTTCGAATCTTGCTCCAGCCTTCTTTTTTCACCTCCATTTTTCAACACCAAGTGTTAACGGGCCGAAGTGGGCTAACGAGGCTAATGGGCCGGCGTGCCTAACGGGCTGAACCAGCACGCTCGACACATTCCGTGCCGGGCCGTGGGCGACGCCTTAGCACGACGGGCGGCCATGGCAGCGAGTTATGAGGCCCAAACTCATTGGTAAAGTCAAGAGTGGTGTAAAAAGGTGGGTGTGGTAACTTTACTACTTACATTACATTGTCCATATATAAGTTCGTCTTTGCTGCACATGTTGGAACATAATAGAAGATTTCCTGAGTTTCACTAAAGTCAAGAGTGGTGTAAAAAGGTGGGTGTGGTAACTTTACTAACTTTACTATAATTACCCTTTTACCAAAGACGAACGATGCGAAGCAAAATCTAGTTGCACAAACCGATTTGCTTCCTAAATATCAGCTTTAAGATTTTCACTAAAGTTGTCACCGACAGGATTAATGCAGTTGCCACGTCTATAGTGCAACCCTTTCAAACAACGTTTATACTAGGGAGAAACATAATGGACGGGTAGCTATTTTACACAAGACTATCCATGAACTCCATACGAGAAAAACTTAACAGATTCCTTTTCAAAATCGACTTTGAAAAAGCCTATGATAAAGTCAAGTGCCATTTCTTTCAACAAGCGGGAGAATGAAAGGCTTTTCTCCTAAATGGTGTCGTTGGGATAAGCAGTTCATTGCTTGGGTAGTGTCGGCATCAAAATTAATGATGACATTGGACACTACTTTAAAACGAGAAAAGGCTTATGCCAGGGAGATACAATGTCACCGATTTTGTTCAACATTGTAGCGGATATGCCAGCCTTGCTTATTACCCAGGAAAAATGGACAAATAAGTGACATTATTCCTCGTATTATGGATGATGGGTTGTCCATATTACAATATGCGGATGACAACCATCTTATTCTTAGACCATGACATGAAAAATGATCAAAATTTAAAATTATTACTAAGGCCTTTGAATAATTGTCGGGTCTTATCGAGGGGAAAGATTAGCGGCCATGTGTCATCATTTGGACCCACCTAATAGAGAATTAGTCTATAGGACACGAAACCATGTCAACGGTCAAAGCTGGACCCACTCCTGTACGATCCCCGTGAAGGACGAATCAAACGAGGGCGAGCTCGACCTTCCCCACTCGAGGAAATCAAACGAGGGCGAGCTCGACCTTCCCCACTCGAGGAAAGGTGTAATCACGATTCGCACGACCTTGCCCCCAAGCTCGGGAAAGCCCCGACTCGCACGATCTCCGGGCTCGCCCACCGGCCGCACTAATTCCACCCGCCCCACGCACACGTGGCGCTCCTCGGCAATCATTGCCTCGGCCCGAGCACGAAGCGGTGCCGACAAGTCCGACCGACGACTCCGAGCTGTCGTTGGAGCAAGAGCTGGAGTCGCTCATTACGGAGTTCGTTCCGGGGCCGCGCGAGTTTCTTGCCGGGTTCGAGACGAGGACAGAGCGGGCTCGTACGCTCGGCGGGAGGAGGACGTCGCAGATCTACGCCATCCGCCGGGAACCTATGGCCGCGGCGGGCGCTCGAGACTCGTGTTGTCGACGATGAGCTCGGCGACGATCATCTCCGCCGTCTCCCTCTCGTCGACGGTAGGATTTGCCGGGGTGGTCCCGGTCAAGTCCGCCACTTCCGGCACCCGCGGCGGCTCCTCGCTAGTTCCCGTCTCCTCGATGAGAGGCGGTTCTTCGACCCGCGAGCTCGACTCAACCCTCGAGGACGAGGGCGACTTCGACGTCCCAGCTGATGAGGACATCACTCCTTTGGATACAAATGACACTCCTCCATTGAACATTCAAGGACCAATCACTAGAGCTCGCGCCCGACAATTAAATTTAGAGGTGAGCTCGTTCCTAAGTCTTTCCTTTCATAATTTTGAGAATAGTTTGCTACCTAATGATTTTATTATGATTAGGAATCAAGGAGAGGACCATAATATGAATGGAATAGGGTTTGGAGGCGTGGAGGACCAGCAAGAGGCGCAAGTCATTGTGGAGGCCCAATCCAAGTCGACTTCGAGTCTGTTTCGGAGTCCAGGAACAGTCTGAATTAAAACGGACTCCCAGATCGCATACGAAGTCGGATTTGGACGTTCTACATATGGATGGAAAGATAATTTCATAAGATTTCCAGTGGAACCGGTCCCACGTCAAATTTCATCCGGACTCGCCGGGAATCATCGAAACATTGGAACGTCCAGAATCTGTTTTTGGTGCTGCGTCACCGTTTTTGGCCTTTGGGCCGTGTATCTCGTGTGAGCCCATTAGGGGAGCGTCCAAGGGGTTCTTGCACGTCCCCAAGTCTTTATTAGCAGCAGCCGCCACCCATGTTAGCGTTGGGTTTTGCTTAGATTATTCTGCTTAGACAGTTTCGCCGTTCATCGGTTTGTGAGACCCCAACTTGTGTGTTTAATCATACATCTGCAAATTTGGTTGCGTTCTTTCTTGTTCTTGCTTGTGTTCTTGATTCGCAGGCAGGGATTAGCCTTCTGAGCGAGGTCAACCGTGCAACGCCGGTTGATAACCATAGAGGACGTGGTGCTGCGATTGCGGGGTTCGAACGTGTTGTTCAGGAGCCGGATCGACGTGTGTCACATCTTCGCCAAATCAAGAGTTATCCGAACCTTTCGGAAGATCGGGACCCTAGTCCACATCAAGTGGTATCAGAGCTTCGGGTGCACCGTCGAGTTCGCCCTACCTTTAGTTTAGTTTGTTTCTTTATTATCCTATCATCCACGAAAAAGCCAAATTTTTTTTTAGTTTTAGGGTTCATCGTGTCCAAGCCGTGTTTAGCCTTTGCATGTTTCAATTTCAGAGTCCGTAGTGTTGAGTTTGTGTTCTAGTGATTGTTTTGTTGCTGGTTTAGTTCGTGTTCTTGTCGTCGGCTTGTGCCACCTTGAAACCCTAGCCGAATTACCTCAACTTTTGCTTTGTCTCGAGAGTTTTTGTCACCTCCGCTGCATCCACCATAGTCCCACCCTACACTCCCATCCTTTTTCATCTCGAACTCAACACCCCACGAACAAGACCTACTCCTGTTTCCGTTGCATATATTAATCGTCGAAAAAAACAAAAAAATCCTACCCAATTGCAATTCCGTACACCGAAACCCTAATTCGGAGTCCCTTCCTTCAAACAGCCATAACTTTCGCATACGGACTCGAAATTAGGCAATTTTTTTTTGAAATTGGGTAGAAAAAAATTTCGCATCTGCTCGTCCCCGCTTCGCCGGGCAGGAAAAATCTAGAAAAAATCAAAAAAAATAGTTAAGCCTACTGATCCGAAGAAAAAGTTTGGAACCCGTCGCCGTCACATCTTACGAGAAAATCTGTAGGCCACATTCCTTCTCTGTTTGACGTGAAACTTTGTGTGGTTCCTATTTTGTTGCCTCTCAGTGGAAGAAAAATATCAAAAAAATAATATCAAAAAAGAAAAATTTGTGATTTCTACTAGTGCTAAAAGACAAAACAGGGTTTTGGCCTGTTTTTTGTGTCAAGTTGCTTCGTTTCTTCCTTGCTAGTTCCCTTTTCCTTTGTTTCCTTTGTGCCTGTCATCCTTGCTTTGCCTGCACTCACTGTTCTAGGATACGTGTAGACCAAGCAACTAAGGACAAGTAGTTTTGGACATTTATTCAGACATTACTATCTGTTTTTGGAATTGTGTTCCACTCACAAATTTGGCCTTCCTAGCTCCACATACTACTTCGGACAACACAGGTTTTGACCCTTGCAATCGTGGTACACGCCTTCTAGGTATCCTTTGCCTTGCTTGGTAAGACCCTTGTAAGAACTTGGTGAGACGTTTCCATTTGCTTTTGTGAGAGTCACCACTGTCCACCATAGTAGTAGTGTTATTAGGTATAACCTTCACTGTTTGTTCCTGTTTTGGTATTTGCTATGACAGGAGATGCTGCGTACGCTGGTACCCCTAAAGATTTCCACGAGTGTGTTAGTCAAGGGTAGCTTCGATCTGTTCTTGACAGGGCACGTGAGGAGATGACAGAAGCTGTTAACAAGGCCGTTACCGACGGCATCAACAAACTCAATCTCGGCAACCAGATTGAGAGGATCGATAAGCGTTTGTCCAAGATGACAGACACGGTTAATACTCTAGCGAAGTGGCGACAACGTTGACTCGGCAATCCGACAGAGGTGGAGAACCGTGTGAAGATCCATGAAGATGAGGCCGGTAGCAACGCCGGAGGAAATAGAAAAGGTGACACGGTGAATGATGCCACTTTCGACGCCGATGACGCAGCTATACGAGCATAAAGGCTTCACCGACGTTTACAACATAATACCCAAGGTATGGGAGGCCTACATCGACAACAAGGTAACAATAATCGAGTCCCCGATGACCCTTATGCTAAGATTAAGTTTACCATTCCACCTTTTTCGGGGCAATATGATGCGGAGGGTTACCTAGATTGGGAGATGACGAGTAGAGCAAAAATTTAGTGGCCACCTAGTTCCTGAGCAGCATAGAGTTAGACAAGCCACTAGTGAATTTAAAGATTTTGCTATCATTTGGTGGAATTCTCTAACTGCTGATGATATTCCTTCTTATCATAGAGATTTACGCAAAAAACTTCAGCGCTTAGAACAAGGGGATAAATCTGTGCAGGACTATTATGGTGAGCTTCAAAAGGGTTTACAACGCTGCATGATAGTAGAGGATAATGAGAGCTCTATTGTTTGTTTTTACTCCGGTTTGAGACGTGATATACAGGACATTGTTAATTATAAGGAGTTTAACACCATCAACCAGTTGTTCCAGTTTGCTATGCTTGCAGAGAAAGAATTGCAGGGACGGAAGAAGCAACAGAGGAGCAGCAGTACAAGCAGGCCTTCTTACACCCCACGGTCGACGCCGTCTTCGGGGTTTTCTTCCCGGCCATCTCCACCAGCAAGCAAACGGCCTCCCGCGTCCGCGAGTGGTGTTATGGCAGCCCCACACGCACCTCCTACACGCCCTGCAAATTCAGGTAAAAATTCTGTGCAGGGTCCTGCTCAAAGTGCTTCATCGGTCGCCTCGACGGGACGCACTTCCAACATTCAGTGCCACCGCTGCCATGGACTGGGCCATGTGCAGAAGGATTGCCCAAGTCAGCGGGCATACGTGGCCACCGAGGATGGAGGATACATCAGCACCTCCGACATAGAAGATGATGATGAAGACGAAGTCGCCGACGACACCAACGAGGGCCATGTACTTGGTGGAGAAGACACTTCGGGTTTCATGAACATCATTGTACAGCGTGTACTTAGCACGCAAATTCAGACTTCTGAAAAGATACAGCGCCACAACTTGTTCCAGATTTTCTTCGTCATCAAGAATCGACGCGCACGTGTGATCATTGATGGAGGAAGCTGCAATAACTTGGTGAGTTCAGATCTGGTTGAGAAGCTTGGTTTGGCCAAACGACCACATCCTCATCCATACTACATTCAATGGTTAAATGACTCGGGAAAAGCTAAGGTAACACAAACTTGCCGAGTTCCTTTTTCCATTGGTGTTTATTCGGATTATGCTGATTGTGATGTGGTTCCTATGCAAGCTTGTTCACTTTTATTGGGTCGTCCTTGGGAACATGATAATGATGCTACACACCATGGTAGAAGTAATAAATACACTTTTATGCATAAAGGACAGAAAATTACTTTAGTACCTTTGACCCCTGCTGAAATTGTAGAAGCTGATAGAGAACGAGCTGCTTCTTTGAATAATTCTAAATCTGAAAATCAGCAAGTTGCTAATTCTGTTTTCCCACCTATAAAGGATAAGTCTGCACCTATTTCTAAGGGAGATGGAATTAATTTGAAAGGTCGTGTTATGCTTGCTACAAAATCAGACCTTGCTGAAATTTCTAGTGATGATATTTTTTATGCTTTGATATGCAAACAAGCCTTGTATTCATTTGATGATATTGCTAGCTCTTTGCCTTCTGCTATCACTGACCTTTTGCAGGAGTTTGAGGATATTTTTCCAGCTGAGATTCCTCCCGGATTACCACCTTTGAGAGGAATAGAACATCAAATTGATTTGATTCCGGGAGCTACCTTGCCAAACCGTGCTGCTTATAGGACCAACCCCGAGGAGACAAAGGAAATTCAGCGACAAGTCCAAGACCTTTTGGATCGCGGGTATGTACGAGAAAGCCTTAGTCCTTGTGTTGTTCCTGTACTTTTGGTTCCTAAGAAAGATGGTAGTTGGCGCATGTGTGTTGATTGTAGAGCCATTAACAATATTACTATTCGCTATCGTCATCCTATTCCTAGGCTAGACGACATGCTTGATGAGTTATGCGGTTCTCTAATTTTCACTAAAATTGACTTGCGTAGTGGTTACCACCAAATTAGAATGAAACTTGGAGATGAATGGAAAACAGCTTTTAAAACTAAATTCGGATTGTATGAGTGGTTAGTAATGCCTTTTGGGTTAACTAATGCACCTAGTACTTTCATGCGCTTAATGAATGAGGTTTTGAGGGCTTTTATTGGGCGCTTTGTGGTGGTTTACTTTGATGATATCTTGATTTACAGCAAGTCTTTAGATGAACATATGGATCATTTACGTGCTGTTTTTACTGCTTTAAGAAATGCACGTTTATTTGCTAACCTTGAGAAGTGCACCTTTTGCACCGATCGAGTTTCTTTTCTTGGCTATGTTGTTACTCCACAGGGTATAGAGGTGGATGACAAGAAAATTGACGCTATTGCTAGCTGGCCGCAGCCCCAAACCATCACACAGGTTCGAAGTTTTCTTGGTCTTGCAGGTTTCTATCGCCGCTTTGTCAAAGATTTCAGCACTATCGCTGCACCGTTGCATGAGTTGACAAAGAAGGGTGTTGTGTTTCAATGGAGCAAAGCACACGACGAGTCCTTTAGCTCTTTGAAGGACAAGCTTACACATGCACCGCTGCTGCAACTACCAGATTTCGGTAAGACTTTTGAACTTGAGTGTGATGCTAGTGGTATTGGCATTGGTGGTGTTTTGATGCAAAATGGCAAACCTATTGCTTATTTTAGTGAAAAGATAACTGGCCCTGTTCTGAATTATTCTACGTATGATAAAGAATTATATGCTCTTGTACGTTCTTTGCAAACATGGCGTCATTATTTATGGCCTAAGGAATTCGTTATTCATTCCGATCATGAATCGCTTAAGTATATTCGTTCTCAAAGTAATTTGAACCGTAGACATGCTAAGTGGGTTGAGTTTATTGAGTCTTTTCCTTATATTATCAAGCATAAAAAAGGGAAGGATAATGTGATTGCCGATGCTTTGTCTAGACGATACACTATGTTGTCACACCTTGATTGTCGCATTTTTGGGCTTGAATCAATTAAAGAACAATATGCTCTTGATGCTGATTTTAAAGATGTTTTGCTGCATTGTAGAGAGGGTCGTACATGGAACAAGTTTGTGATAAATGATGGATATTTGTTTAGAGCTAACCGTCTTTGCATTCCAGCTTGGTTCCGTTCGTCTTTTGTTGTTACAGGAAGCGCATGGAGGCGGATTGATGGGACATTTTGGTGCAAAGAAGACGGCGGATGTGTTGGCCACACACTTCTTTTGGCCACAGTTGAGAAGAGATGTTGAGCGCTTTGTGGCTCGCTGCACTACTTGTCAAAAAGCGAAGTCTCGCTTGAATCCACATGGTTTGTATATGCCTCTTCCCGTTCCTTCAATACCTTGGGCGGATATTTCTATGGATTTTGTTTTAGGACTGCCTAGGACTAAGAGGGGGAGGGATAGTATTTTTGTTGTCGTGGATAGATTTTCTAAGATGGCTCACTTTATACCTTGTCATAAGAGTGATGATGCTATTCATATTGCTGATCTATTTTTCAAAGAGATTGTTCGTTTGCATGGTATGCCTTCTACTATTGTTTCAGATCGTGACGCCAAATTCTTGAGTCATTTTTGGCGCACTCTATGGAATAAGCTGGGAACGAAGTTGTTGTTCTCTACAACATGTCACCCACAAACTGATGGCCAAACCGAGGTAGTGAACCGCACATTGGGCACCATGTTGAGAGCTATTTTAAAGACAAATCTGAAGATGTGGGAGGAATGTTTGCCTCATGTGGAGTTTGCATACAATCGTGCAACACATTCGACCACCAAGGTAAGTCCTTTTGAGGTAGTGTATGGTTTTAATCCCCGTGCTCCTATTGATATTTTGCCTTTGCCTACTAGTGAGAGAGTTCACTTTGATGCTAAGGAACGTGCTGAGTTTATTTTAAAAATGCATGAAACAACTAAGCACAACATTGAAATGATGACTGAAAAGTATAGGATTGCTGGTAGTAAAGGTAAAAGGGAAGTTAAATTAGAACCGGGTGATTTAGTATGGTTGCACTTGAGAAAGGATCGGTTTCCTGAGTTGAGAAAGTCTAAGTTAATGCCTAGAGCTGCTGGTCCTTTCAAGATAATTGAGAAGATTAATGATAATGCATATAAACTTGAGTTGCCTCCCGAGTTCGGGGTTAGTTCCACTTTTAACATTGCAGATTTGAAGCCTTATTTGGGTGAGGAGCATGAGCTTGAGTCGAGGACGACTTCGATTCAAGAGGGGGAGGATGATGAGGACATCACTCCTTTGGATACAAATGACACTCCTCCGTTGAACATTCAAGGACCAATCACTAGAGCTCGCGCCCGACAATTAAATTTAGAGGTGAGCTCGTTCCTAAGTCTTTCCTTTCATAATTTTGAGAATAGTTTGCTACCTAATGATTTTATTATGATTAGGAATCAAGGAGAGGACCATAATATGAATGGAATAGGGCTTGGAGGCGTGGAGGACCAGCAAGAGGCGCAAGTCATTGTGGAGGCCCAATCCAAGTCGACTTCGAGTCTGTTTCGGAGTCCAGGAACAGTCTGAATTAAAACGGACGCCCAGATCGCATACGAAGTCGGATTTGGACGTTCTACATATGGATGGAAAGATAATTTCATAAGCTTTCCAGTGGAACCGGTCCCACGTCAAATTTCATCCGGAGTCGCCGGGAATCATCGAAACATTGGAACGTCCAGAATCTGTTTTTGGTGCTGCGTCACCGTTTTTGGCCTTTGGGCCGTGTATCTCGTGTGAGCCCATTAGGGGAGCGTCCAGGGGGTTCTTGCACGTCCCCAAGTCTTTATTAGCAGCAGCCGCCACCCATGTTAGGGTTGGGTTTTGCTTAGATTATTCTGCTTAGACAGTTTCGCCGTTCATCGGTTTGTGAGACCCCAACTTGTGAGTTTAATCATACATCTGCAAATTTGGTTGCGTTCTTTCTTGTTCTTGCTTGTGTTCTTGATTCGCAGGCAGGGATTAGCCTTCTGGGCGAGGTCAACCGTGCAACGCCGGTTGATAACCATAGAGGACGTGGTGCTGCGATTGCGGGGTTCGAACGTGTTGTTCAGGAGCCGGATCGACGTGTGTCACATCTTCGCCAAATCAAGAGTTATCTGAACCTTTCGGAAGATCGGGACCCTAGTCCACATCACCAGCCGTGGAGATCGGTGGATGCGGCGCGGAGGTCGTGAAGGCCGGAACAAACAGGTTTCGAAACGAAGGAGTTGGAGAATGCCCGGAACCGAAGTCCGAGCGAGAGGAGCGGGATTGTGCCGCGGAGCCGGAGCCTTAGGCGGAGGAGTTGGAGTCCGCCGCTCGGCGGGTGAGCTCCGGTGATCCCCTCTTGGCGACGGCTGGTGCACGTCGTTTGGCCCCTCCAAAGACCCATCCAAGGCACTACCGGAGGTGCCGTTGCCACTTTCCCTCGAGGTGACGGTGCGTCGGGAGACGACATACGGGTTCTCCCCGCTCGTCTCGTACCCGCGGCACCGCCGTCGTTGTCGGAGGCCATGGATGACTCGGTCGAGGAAGTCGAGGGCGTGAAGGGGTTCAGCCCCGCCGCCTCATACTCGTCTCTCTTCTTTTGGCGCACACGCTCCCTCTCCTCCTTGTTCCGCTTGGCGCGAATAGCGGCGTTCTTCACCCGCTCGCACTCCCTCTTCTCGGCCTTCTCTTGCTCGGCCCGTAGGCGGTTCGTCTCCCGTTGATCCGCTCCTTCCGGGAGCTTCGGCTTGATCCGCTTGGGGAATGAAATCCACGCGGACTGCAGGGAAAAAGGAAGGGAAATAAGCAAAAATCACACAACTCGGGCGAGAATCGAAACGAGGAAGGTCGAGCGGTTTACCACATCAATCGCTCGAGGGAGCGGCTTCTTCTTCGGCGCATTCGGGACGGGCCACGCTCGTGCCGGTCGAGCCCAACGCCCCCGACTCGGCCGGCCATGACCTCGTCGGAAAGCTCCGCGATGGCCATCACCGTATCGGGGACGACGCACTTGCCCGGTGGAAAGGCGATGCATCGGCATCGTCCTCCATACCGGCGGTGCGAACCGCCGCTTGTGGTATGAGCCGACGACGACCGTCGCCTCGACGTCGAACTTGCGAAGGTGCCAAATGGCCTCGACCATCCGGTCCGCTTGCTTCCGGCGGTCCTTCCTGCAACTCCACTTCGACTTCTCGGGGACCTCCTCGAAGATTCGACCTTCGAAGGCCGAGAGCGGGTGCTACGGGTCCTGGCGCGAGGTAGAACCACTTCGTATGCCACCCCGGTTCGACGAAGGGGTGGCCATCGGGATGTAGTCCATCCCTCGATGCCTCTCCATAACGATCCCTGCGCGGCCGTTATGCGCGAGGACCTCTTCATCTATGCGGGTTCACCGTCGGTGCGGATCGATATCGAAATAGTGCCTCCGCAGCTCGAGATTGGGCTCGATGCCGAGGAAGCCTTCGCGAGAGCCACGAAGGCGGTCAAGCTGCCGGATGCCGTTCGGGTTGAGGTGGTGCAGCTCCGGCTGAAACCGGAACAACGTGGCGCGGAAGAAATCGCTCGCCGGCAATCCCGCGCCCCGCTCGTGGAAGTGCACGAACAACACCACGTAGCCTGGTGGTGGCTGCGGGCTCTCCTCGTCGCCGGGGACCAGCCACCACCTCTCCGGCCGCGCTCTCGGAGCGGGCCGTCCGCCACCGGCTCGTCGAGTTCCGTCTTCGTCATCGTGGAAGGAGACCGGGACGACATGGTGGGATGTGGTTGAGGAGGCGATGCGGTCGAGCGGCGGCGCTGTGAAGGGAAAAGTTGAGCTCCGAAAGAAGACAGCGTAGGAGATGAGCGAGGCAAAAGGGAGAGAAGGCTTAGGAGAGCAAGAGCGCGTAGGGAGAAAAAGGCCCGGTGGAATCCACTTAAATAGGCAGCCCCTCGGACGGCCACGCCCGTTCGGTTTCATCATGGGGCCCACGGTTAACTTCCCCGGGTAAAACTCTTAACTCTCTCCACCTCCGACTTTCACGCCATTATCTCCAGGCGCGTCGCTCCACCACCCGTGCATTCCGCGTGAGCCCCACCACGGCCGAGGTGAAATGGCTCCTTCACTCCATCGGCTCGTAACACCCGGAATTTCACATTACGGATTGTGCACTGAAATTCACAAAATTTTAAAACTTTTTAAAGCATATTTAAATATTATCTAAAGGATAATATTATAAATATATTTTGCTTTCTTTCTTGTTTAAGAGGAAGAGATTATCTTTTAAACTCAAACAATTATTTTGGTTTGTAAAGTTTCAATAATGAATTTTCCCAAAAGAACATATGATGTTGTTTTGGTTATGAAAATGACTTAATAAAAAGATTTTATTTGTTATTTTAGAAAACAATATTTTACACAAGGTATTTCACTTTGAAAATGAAATGAGAGCTTTTATCATTTCATGTGAGAAAAAGGAGTTATTTCCAAAACTAATTAAAGTTTGAGTTATAAAAGATTTTGCTTTAAGAAATACTTTAATCTGATTTATAGTTAAATTCTTTAAATGGGTGAAAAAGGCTTATCAAATAAATGTATTTGATTTATGCAAAGGTTTACTTAATAAATGTAATTGATCTATGAAATATTTTTCTTTTATCATTACATGGGGTTTATAAAAGAATTTATGAAATAATATTTATTTTTGATTAAAGTATTTTATCTATGAGCTTTTACTTGTCAAAGTATTTTAAAAAGAAATATAAAGAGGGCTATCTTTTTCTTAATGAGTCAATTTTGAAAACTAATTATTTTATACCACATTTACCGATTATCAACTAAATCTAAATTAGGCTATATATATAATAATATATTTTGCTTGCTTTCATGATGTGTGGTTGCATTAGTGTTTTTATTGTATGAAAATAGATTTCATAATTCGAATAGAATTTATTTGCGTTGGCTTTAGAATTAGAATAGAAAAAGGAAAATAAAAGGAAAAAGAAATAGAAACCTTACCATGCTCCATGGGCCAAATTCTCCCCGGCCCAACCTCTCTCTCTCTCCCTTCTCTCCCTTCCCGGCTTGCTCCGTCCCCTGCCCGCGCGTCAACCCCGGTCCGCAAGCCCCCGCAGGCCCAACCACAACCCGCTCGGCCCACGCGAAACCCTAGCGGAGTCCCACCTCCGTACGCCGCCGTCGTGCCTTGGAGTGCGCGCCACGCCTCCCTAGAGCATCGTGCGCCTATAAAAGGCGGCCCCGCACCCTCGCCTCCTTTTTTCCCCACACCGTCGCTCGGCGCCTCCCCGCATCGTCGCCGACACCGCCGCCATTGCCGCCCTCGCCAAGCTGCGACGCGCCGCCGTAGGAAGCCACCTCGGGCGTCGTCGACCCCACGACATGAACCGCACCGACGTGCCGCCCCTCCCCGTCAAGACCCCGTTGAAGATCCCGCACCGAACCGCCTCCCCACCGCGAGCGAACCCCGCTGCCCGCGACCTCGCCGTCACGAGCCACCTCCGTCCCCTCTTGGCCCGGCGCAACCTCGTGGTGAGTTTCCCGCTTTCCCGCATTGCGTAGAACCGATCGCCGTCGAGAATGGGCTCGTGTAGCGCTAGAGCGATGAACGCCGGCGAGCCTCGATGGCGCGCCACCGCGACCAGCTCGCCGCCGGGGACCAAAGCCGACCGGAGCACTCCGCACCGTCCGACGTGGTTTGAGTGGTCCTGATTAGATCACGAATCGTTACCCGGAAATTTTGCAAATAGACCCCTAACGTTTTAGTTAATTAATAAAGAACCTTCCCGTTTTACATAACAAACCCCGGGTCTAATTATATTTATGTTTTAATCCTAACAGAGCGCACCAGTGTAAATTTTGCACGTTAGCCCCCGAGTAAATCCTGCAAGTTTTACAAAAACAACCCTAAGGTTTTCATAAATTATATTTTAGTCCCGAACTTTTACATTCTAGTCCCTATACTTTCTAAAAATTATGAATAGGTCCCTGGACTTGGCTATTTTGCAGATAAGTCCCCACAGTTTTACTACTTTACGTTTAGGTTCTTCTATTGATAAAATCCAACCATAGACTTTATTTAAATTCTGTTTTAATCCGGCCGCATGCTAGGAATATAAAATTTACAAATTAGCCCTTGTAGTTAGTTAATTTTACGAACGTATAATTTGTGACTAGGTAAATTTACATGCTAGCCCCCTAAGTCTATAGTTAATTACGTTTATGCCCTTTATTTTATAAAAGCCACCCTAGCCTTCGTTTTAGTTATGTTTTCGACCTAATCTTTTTGGTTAAGACTTTCAGTTAATTGTTAAACTATTTTTAAGTCCCTAAGCCATATTTATTGCAATGTTTTAATTATGGTCTTTTTACAAAAACGCCCCTAACCTTTTATTAAATTATGTTTCTGCCTCTGTTTTATCAAACCACATTAAATCGTGTTCTTTTGCAAAATGAACTCTAGTGTTTTATAAACTTATGTTTTAGACCTTAACCTTTTAGCCATTGAACATTTCCATATTTACAAAATGGTCCTTAATTTGTCGTTTTTACGTTTTAAACCCTAGGTCTTTAAATACTCATAACTTTTCGCTCGTAACTCCGATTAAGTCGATTCTTGCGCTCACGAGATCGTAGCGACGTGTACTATTTATTAGTACTGTTTTCATAGTCATTAGGTATTATTTGGTGTACTGTTTCTTAGTTCTGCTTGTGTGCTTGTTTCTTGCATGTCTTGTATTGATGTGACGTGAAACAGAAGAACGTACTTTTTGAAGATGTCAACGAGCAAGACTTGAAGACATGAGCAGCAAGCAAAGGGAAACAGGCAAGTGTCCTTGATGCACATTGAGCATCCTATTGTGTCTTATCTTGTTCCATACTATTTGAATCCTATTGTGTCTTATCTTATTCCATACTATTTCCTTGTCGCTTTGGTTTTGGTGTAGTGTTATAGTATGGGTACGTCATTGCTAGTTGCTATTAATGGGGTTCAACTTGAATTAAATGCTAATCTTGATTAAGTATCCACTTGAACATAAAGATCAAGAACCGGTAATGCTTTTTAGCAACATGGAACTTAGGTGATCCCGACAGGAGGATTGTCGATGATGGTGCCGGTGCACACTGTTGGGTGCGGTGGTACCTGTTTGGGATCATAAGGACCGGTTCTTGGAGCGGCAACCCAGGACTTCCGCACAAAGCACGTGGCTGATAATGGGTAGGTAAGGTTTAGTACCAAGGTAACTTCCCGGCTTTGCGGGCGTCGAGGAAGGATGAAGGAAGAAGGTGTCTTCCGGATTCGAGCGACGAAAGGCGAGTACTTGAAGCCACGGTGCAAGAGGGGGCCTCCGGGTGATGCGTCACTTTTACGGCGGTGAAACCTCAGCATGGGCGTTTTGCAAGCCGGGAAGTCCTTCGAAAGATCTTGCGGTGATCTCTTGGCCTCACACCTAAGGAAGTGTGCTGGTATAATGGAGGTTTTAGTCACCGACGGGTGATGGAATCACCGACTTGTGGGTAAAGTTGTGCCACCTCTGCAGAGTGAAAAACTGTTATAACAGCCGTGTTCACGGTCACGAACGGCCCGGATCCTCACGAGAACTAGAGGGTATGGACGGGTGGAGTAACTCGTAGGTTGCTACAGGCGGGGTAACTCGTAGTGTGTTTGGCTACGAGCGGGGTAACCTGTAGTGTGGTTTGCTACGAGCGGGGTAACCTCGTAGGTGTGGTTTGCTGCAAGTAGGGTAGCTTGCGGTGGTTAACAGTGGGGTAGCCTCGTTGGATTATTTTCATCTAGTAAATAGGTTGCTTTACTTAACTTGACTAGTGTAGGTGCTTTCGATGCAAACCATGTGTTAGCCTTCCTTTCATTTAGCTTACATGTCATGTATTCCCACACTTGCCGAGTACGACATGTACTCACCCTTGCTATTTCCTTTTTGCTACAAACTACCGCTGCTCGGAAGATGGAGAAGACCACCGATGAGAAAGGTCTAGGCGTGCGAAACCCCGGTCGATTGCCCGTGGTGTTATGGAGTCTTCCGCTAGCGTATATTGTATTTAGTCCTTTGAGACAATATCGATGTAAGTATTGAATTTAATAAAGACATTGTTCTTTTATCACATTAATTTGTCCCGTGTGCGTGAAAACTTGTTCCCGGGCACGTATACGGATGCATTCGGTTTTGGTCGTTAAAACCGGGTGTGACACGGCCCCACTACCACGCGCCGCGTGAGGATAAGATCGTGCCTTGGTTTCCGGGATATGGACGAAAGGACGGTAAAACTTCCGTACCGCTTCACCTCTCGCTATCAATTCGAATCTTTTCGCACTCGACGCAGGCAAAAAGGATCCGCGTCTTGGGAAGGTCCGTCGGCCTCCTACCTACCCCGAGCAAGGTCGACCGGGCCGGCCCGGCTACAGCCCAAACCCGACCCGAGCGGAACGGTCGTCGTCTACCTCCCTTTCCAGCTCACCCGCGCGCGCGGCGTTTTGCGAGGGCGCCACCTCGGACGGGCGTCGTTTTGCGCCGCCGCAATCGCCTCTGGGCCCGCGCCAACCACCCCGGCCGCCCTTTTCCCCCTTCAAAACCCCGGCGCCGCCTCCCTTCTTCTCCCTTCCCCTCAACCCTAGCATCCACCGCCGCCGCGGTATTCACCTCCGCCTTTGACGAATCTCCTTGACGGCCGTGCGCATGGAGCTCCTCGTGCGCGGCGTGGGACGCCGAGTCCGCTCGTGCCCTTGGTTTCGCGTGAGCTGCTCCGGAGACGGAGCGTGCGGTGCAAGGAGTTCCGGGCTGTCATCTCTTCCGCCTCCGTTCATCGCCGCCGGTAGGTTTTCCGCAAGCTTATGCCTTGTTCCTCGTTCGCCTCCGTGCGCTCTTTCCTCCGGCGCTAACCCCTCGCCACTGGGACCTTGGTTGCAGCAGAACGAATCCCCGTGTGGTCACCATCTCCGTCTCGTCGCGCGTTCACCGTCCGCCATCGCCGGGTCTTCCTCGCGCGTCGTCGTTGAAGCCTTTCCAGCCGAGCACCGCCTACGAAGCTTCCCCGTGAGTTGCCGCACCCGAGCCTCCCTTCTTTTTCCCCTATTCGTCGCGAATTTGTGGCCTTCTTTTTCCCCGTGAGTTGCGAAGCTAGGAGCCGGGAGCTTGCTCATGCTCCTTTCTTTGGTCGATTAGCCTCGTGGTAGCCTGCGGTAGCTCGTGCGCCCGTGATTGTGGAGAAAGGTGGGAGTTTTACTAGGTATCGCGGGACTCCGTCGAGCCGCCGGCGCGGCTCCCGTCGTCGATGATGCTCCGGCCGCGCTCGTGGACCTAGTCCGGTTCCGTTAGACTCGCGGGGGTTTGAGCTACGTCCTGGTGTGTGAAATTGCGGGTTTTGGCAAGTCTTGGGGTTTTCCCCTTTGGCCGCGTCGCCGCAGCTACTCCGGCGAGCTTGCTCGTCGCCGTCGGAGGTAGCCGGGCCCCGAGCTTCGGGCTGGCGGGTGCGCGGTGAGGAGCTGCGTGTCCTGGCGCCTTTGGTTTGGCCGCCGGAGAGCTGCATCGCCGGGAAGAGGGAATTCCGGCAGCTCCCGCGGCGGAGCGAGGGCGGCGTCGCCCCTCTCCGGTGTCTTGGCGTCATGCCGACGTCGGCCGTGGGCCCCGCCACGACGGGGTTGGTCCATGGGTTGGTTTTTGAATTTTGGATGGACCCGGTCCATGTGGACTGCAGTGAGAGAGAGAGAATAAGGATTGACCCTTGCGGGATTGTGTTGTTTCCTGCAAGGCCACTTATAAAATTTGACTAATAATAAAATATGATTCACATAGACTTGAGGTATAATGCTTTAGGTGCTAGCCTTTGCCTATCCTTGAAATATTCGAGCATACATTGTTGCTAGGTAGTTGCGGCTTGTTGAGTACTTTATGTACTCACGGCTTTCCCACTTTGTTTTTCGAGACGTCGGTGCGGAGGAGCCGGCCGAGCCAGCCGAGGAGGCGACGGAGTGGAGTGACGGTCTCGCCTACACTCGAGTTGCTTGTGGGTATGGTCTTCATCGCCGATCTTCATCGGAAATGCTTCCGCGTCGCTTCCGTTAGATTTCTTCTTTGATATCGTGATGGCCTGCGTGCCACGCTCTTGTATCCATGAGATTGAGACATGTGATTGATAATGTACTATTGGAGATTCTGTTATCTTGCCTTGTTTACATTCTTTATTTATGGTCCGGGAGTGGCATAGAGGTACAAAGGGTTCGGGTTTCACTTAGGTGAAATTCGGGTCCTCACGATTGGTATCGAGCCATACTTGATCGTAGGAACGAGACCCGTAGAAAGCTGGACGTAACCTTAAGGACATCATCTAGAACTCTAATCTGCTAAAGTCCTTTCATCAAACTTTGAAATCTATCTCGTCGATTAAAGACCTCAACTTAAGTAATGCCCGAACAGGATAAGAATTTGCTATGTTTGGACATGATCTGCATGCTTGTCTTTCATTCATGAAGATTCTTACAAGATTTGAAGAAAGTGTTGGATAACCCGTACTAATCCTTGGATTTGTGCCTTTGTTAAACAGATGCCGAGAGGAAGGGGTCTACAAGTGCGGTTTGAGCGAGGCTGCGATGGAGGTTGACGACCAGGCCCCCAAAGGACATGGGCGTGGTCGTGGTCGTGGCAGAGGCCGTGCGATTGCCGCCGAGGGTGCGGCGGGACGAGGCCGCGGTGCGAGAGGCCGTGGTCGCGACGGACGAGCCGTGGTTGCTCGAGGCGAGAGGCCGTGGGCGTGGTCGCGGTGGAGAGGCACCACCGGATCCCGCAGCTGGAGAGCCGGAGGTTGCTCGAGCTGCGAGGAGGCACCAGGGCAGCGAGAAGGGTGCCGAGCAGCGAGGAGATACCACCACCACCACCACCTGCTCGGACTCTTCCTGACGCGATGGCGTTGCGGACTAACATACTGGGAGGTCCGATGCGGATGCTACAGCAGCAGCAGCAGCACCACGAGCGAGCGCCCAGCGGCAGCAGCAGCCGCAGTACTTCCCGAGCCGCGATCGGTCGACATGAGGAAGGAGGCCTTCCGCAGACTTCATCCAGGCACATTCTCTCACCGCACCGACCCTTTGGACGCCGACAGCTGGCTCGGGACGGTGTTCAAGCAGCTACGATGATGGAGTGCACCGACTCGGAGTGTGTGTTACTTGATTCGTACTTGCTCGGAGGCGCAGCTAGCGCGTGGTGGGACACTTACGTGGCCAACCACCGGGACCCGAACGAGTATCTCTTGGGATGAGTTTGAGCGGGAGTTCGGAGCTCGAGCACATCCCCAAGGGAGTGATGGACAGGAAGTGAGACGAGTTCCGGAACTTGAGGATGGGAGCTATGGGTGTGCCTGAGTACTACCATAGGTGGACCGAGCTGTCACGCTACTCACCTCGTGACGTGTCCAGAGAGCGAGGATAAGATCTACTACTTCAAGAGGGTACTCGGAGCTGAGATTGGTCCGCACGTGGCAGGGTGCTCTACCCGGAAGGAGCTCGTGGATAAGGCCATTGAGGTTGAGGATGGTCTTGAGAGGGTGAGTTGAGGCACACAAGAGGACTGGAGGACAAGCTGGACCGTTACGGAGGACAGCAGAGGCGAGAGGTTTAGTGGGCAGCAGCAGCAGATCCGCACGTCCACCACGAGGGCAGTTTGGCAGTTCTTGGCGAGAGGCGATTCGCACCACGGGGACAGCAGTACCAGCGTGCTCCGGCACCACGGCGAGTCGGGTTGGAGGTCCCCGAGCGGTGGGTTGCCCTTCGCCAATAGGTGCTTTCGGTGTGGGCAGGCGGGACACAAGTACTACGCGTGTCCCAACTTGGGTCGAGAGCTCCTACACCTTCACCACACCCGAGCCAGCAGCACGGCCGCAACGGCAGCGAGTTCCGCAGTGCTCCCCGTCCGGTGCGGTCAGCAGCCGGGCAGCAGCCGCGATGAGAGTGCTTCCCGTGCGAGGCTCCACCACCTCACCGTTGAGGATGCTCGGCGAGCACCGGACGTCGTTCTTGGTGAGTTTTCGGTTAACTCCTATTTAGCTTCGTTCTTTTCGATAGTGGTGCCACTAGATCGTTCGTGTCGACGGCGTTCGTTGCGAAGCTTAAGATTCCTGTCGTCTTGCTCGATTTTCCTGTGCTCGCCATTTCTCCTCTTGGTACTACAAAGTGTGTGATGGGGTGCCGTCGGGTTCGGATTCCGATTGAGGGTGTTCGGTTCTTGGCCGACTTGGCTCTCTTGCCGTCTTGTGGGATTGAGGTGATTCTTGGGATGGATTGGTTGACAAGGAACAAGGGAGTGATTCACTCGTGAGGAGAGGATTGTGACCTTGGTGAATCACCGTGGAGTGGCTGTGAGTTTCACACCGGTTGCTCCTAAGTTGCCGGCGCAGCTTTGTCACTTGCGGGGTTTGTCACTTAGCGAGATACCCGTGGTTTGTGAGTATCTCGAGGTCTTTCCTAATGATTTGCCGGGGCATCCACCGGATCGGGACGTTGAGTTTGTGATTGACCTTCTTCCTGGCACGACCCCTATTGCTAAGAGGTCGTATCGGATGTCTTCGAGATGAGTTGGTGTTGCTTGAAGCGGAGAATGATGATCTGTTGAGGAAGGGGTTCATTCGCTCAAGTGCCTCACCTTGGGGTTCCCCTGTTCGTTTGTGAAGAAGAAGGATGGTACTGAAAGGATGTGTGTTGACTATCGTTCCTTGAACGAGGTCACCATCAAGAATAAGTACCCTTTGCCGAGGATTGATGATTTGTTTGATCAGCTGAAGGGTGCAAAGTATTTCTCCTCTATTGATTTGAGATCGAGCTATCATCAAATGAAAATCCGAGAGTGCGACATTCGTAAGACTCGCCTTCGTGAGTAGGTATGGATCTTTGTTACCACCTTGTCAATTCCATTTGCTATCTATCATGCCCGATCGCCCCTCCTTGAATTTTACCTCTTATCTTTCCCGGACAGTACGGGCGGTTCGAGTTCACTGTTGCTTCCTTTGGCTTGACCAATGCCCCTCCCTACTTCATGAACATGATGAAGAAGGTCTTCATGGCAGAGTTGGATAAGTTTGTGGTGGTGTTCATTGATGACATTCTTGTGTATTCGAAGTCCGCCGAAGAGCATGCACAACACTTGAGGGTTGTCTTGGAGAGATTGAAGGCTAATCGGTTGTATGCAAAGCTCGGCAAGTGCAAGTTCGGCTTGAAGAAGTGGCTTTCCTAGGGCATGTCATCAATGCCGAGGGAGTGAGTGTGGATCCGAGAGAAGGTTTAGACTGTTGTGAGTTGGAAGTCACCGTAGTGTGTCAAGGATGTGAGGAGTTTCTTGGGGATGGCTGGTTACTACCATCGCTTTGTTGAGGATTTCTCTCGGATAGCTCGTCCCATGACGGAGCTCTTGTAGGATAATGTCACCTTTGCTTGGACCTTAGAGCGAGAGAGGAGCTTTCGGGAGCTCAAGACTAGACCGACCACCGCACCTGTGCTCACCTTGCCGGATCTTAGTTAGGACTTCCGGGTGTACTCGTGATGCTTCTACTCACGGGATTGGTTGTGTGCTCATGCGGAACAGGAAGGTTGTGGCTTATGCATCGAGGCGGTTGAAGAAGCACGAGCAGCATTACCCTACCCATGATCTTGAGCTTGCAGCGAGTTGTTCATGCTTTGAAGATTTGGAGTCACTATCTCATCGAGTGGCAGATGTGAGATTTTCACGGACCATAAGAGCCTCAAGTATATCTTCACGCGATCGGAGCTGAACATGAGGCGAGAGGAGGTGGCTTGAGTTGATAAAGGATTATGATTTGAGCATCAACTACCACTTAGGCAAGGCAAATGTTGTTGCGGATGCGTTGAGTCGCAAGGCCTATTGCACTTCTCTCATGACGAGTCGATCGAGAGGTGTTTGAGGAGATGATGAGAGATGGGGTGGAGCTCATCCCTCGGGGCTATCTCTATGAGTTGAGGATCACGAGTCTTCTTGGAGATCGGATCAAGGAAAAGCAAAAGGTTGATAGTCTTGTGGAGTCAATCAAGGAAAAGACAAAGGAGGATAAGGCACACGGGTTCGAGTGGATGGTGACGGTGTACTTTGGTACAAGGATAGGATTGTGGTTCCTGGAGGTGCAGGGATTCGAGATGAGATCTTGCGAGAGGCTCACTCGTTCTCGCTACTCGATCCACCCGGGGAACACAAAGATGTATGAGGATCTTCGCACTCGGTTCCGGTGGGAAGGCATGAAGAGGGACATTGCTCGGTTTGTGGGGATGTGTGACATTTGCGGGGTTTGCTCAAGCCTCTTGAGAGTCCTATGTGGAAATGGGAGAACATCAGCATGGACTTCATTGTTGGACTACCTCGTACACTCGAAGGGTCATGATTCTATTTGGGTGATTGTGGATCGCTTCTCCAAAGCCGCTCACTTCACAGCCGTCGATACTGAGGTACTCGAGTGGAGCAGCTCTCTCGCCTCTATATTGACAACATTACGAGACTACATGGAGCACCTCTCACTATTGTATTGGATCGTGGTTCTCGGTTTGTGGCTAAGTTTTGGAGGAGTTTGCATGCAGCTATGGGCACTCGTTTGGACTTCGAGCACGACTTATCACCCTCGGACGGATGGTCGGACAGAGCGACTGAATCGGACCCTGGAGGATATGTTGAGAGCTTGTGTGCTCACCTACAACAAGAATTGGGAAGAGAGTCCGTCGTTTGCTGAGTTCTCTTACAATAACAGCTATCGAGCAAGCATCAAGATGTCACCCAATGAGCTCTTGTATGGGAGGAAGTGTAGGACACCTCTCATGTGGGCGAGAGGTTGGAGAGAGGCCTTTCTATGGACCGGACCTTGTCGGAGAGGCCGAGGAAAAGGTTTAGCAAGTGATAGAGCATATCGAGTTGCTCGGAGCGAGCGAGAAGAGCTACGCAGATAAGAGGAGGAGACCTTTGGAGTTCTTTGTGGAGGACTATGTCTATCTCAAGGTCTCTCCATTTCGTGGGACGCGTAGATTACACGTGCGTGGCAAGTTGGCACCAAGGTTTGTTGGACCTTTTCGAGTGGTGAGGAGGATTGGAGATCTCGCCTACCGGCTTGAGTTGCTGGGACACCTTGCCGGAGTGCATAACGTGTTCCATGTTTCGCAGCTCAAGAAGTGTCTTCGTGTGCCGGAGGAGCAGGTTTCACCGGAGGTGTTGGATCTGCAGGACAGCCTTGAGTACTTGGAGTACCCTATCGGGATCTCGGATGTGGCTTTCAAGCAAACAAGGAGTCGCAAGATCAAGTTCTACAAGGTGTTGTGGAGCAACCACACCGAGCGAGAGGCCACTTGGAAAATAGATGATAACTTGAGAAAGGACTTCCCTCACTTGTTCGAGGATGAGGAGTGAAATCTCGAGGACGAGATTCTTGTAAGGGGGAGTCCGTAACAGCCCAAATGTGTAATAAAAAATTCTTATAATAAAAATATTTGCAGTTGGAAAAGGTTTGAGCAAATTCAAAGCAATTTTGGTTATAATTGGAATGGGAAACAAATCAAAGAAAATCGCAAGGGAATTAAATTCAAACTCCGCACCTTGGGCTGAAACTCCGCCGGCCCATTCCATTTTCCTTCCTTTCCCCGCACCAGCTCAGCCGCAGCCCAAACCCGACCCGAGCGGAACGGTCGTCGTCTACCTCCCTTTCCAGCTCACCCCGCACGCGCGGCGTTCGCAGAGGGCGCCACCTCGGACGGGCGTCGTTTTGCGCCGCCGCAACCGCCCCGGGCCCGCGCCAACCACCCCGGCCGCCCTTTTCCCCCTTCAAAACCCCTGCGCCGCCTCCCTTCTTCTTCCTTCCCCTCAACCCTAGCATCCACCGCCGCCGCGGTATTCACCTCCGCCTTTGACGAATCTCCTCGCCGGCCGTGCGCATGGAGCTCCTCGTGCACGGTGGGGGACGCCGAGTCTGCTCGCACCCTTGGTTTCGTGGGAGCTGCTCGGAGACGGAGCACGCGGCGCAAGGAGTTCCGGGCTGTCATCTCTTCCGCCTCCGTTCATCACCGCCGATAGGTTTTCCGCAAGCTTATGCCTTGTTCCTCGTTCTCCTTCGTGTGCTCTTTCCTCCGGCGCTAACCCCCTCGGCCCGGGACCTTGGTTGAAGCGGAACGAATCCCCGCGTGGTCACCATCTCCGTCTCGTCGCGCGTTCACCGTCCGCCATCGTCGGGTCTTCCTCGCGCGTCGTCGTTGAAGCCTCCCCGTCCGAGCCACCACCTGCGAAGCTTCCCGTGAGTTGCCGCACCCGAGCCCCCTTCTTTTTCCCCTATTCGTCGCGAATTTGTGGCCTCCATCGGTTTCCGCCGCCGTCCCTCCATGGACGCCGGCGAGCTAGCAGCCGGGAGCTTGCTCATGCTCCTCTCTTTGGTCAATTTGCCTCGTGGTAACCTGCAGTAGCTCGTGCGTCCGTGATTGTGGAGAAAGGTGGGAGTGTTACTAGGTATCGCGGGACTCCGTCGAGCCACCGCCGCGGATCCCGCGGCCGGCGATGCTCCGGTCGCTCTCGTGGACCTAGTCCGGTTCCGTTAGTCTCGCGGGCGTTTGAGCTACGTCCTGGTGTGCGAAATTGCGGGTTTTGGCAAGTCTTGGGGTTTTCCTCTTTGGCCGCGCCGCCGCAGCTACTCCGGCGAGCTTGCTCGTCGCCGTCGGAGGTAGCCGGGCCCCGAGCTTGGGGCCGGCGGGTGCGCGATGAGGAGCTGCGTGCCCCGGCGCCTTTGGTTTGGCTGCCGGCGAGCTGCATCACCGGGAAGAGGGAATTCCAGCAGCTCCCGCGACGGAGCGAGGCGGCGGCGCCCTCTCCGGTATGTCGGCGTCATGCCGACGTCAACCGTGGGCCCCGCCAAGATGGGGTTGGTCCATGGGTTGGTTTTTGAATCTTGGATGGACCCGGTCCATGTGGACTGCGAGAGAGAGAGAGAGAATAAGGTGGGCCCGTGGACCCGGTCCACGGAACAGTGCGTGGACCGTGGAATATTCTTTCCAGAATATTCCAAGGGAATATTTCCTGGTTTCTCTTTTTCTTGGAATTTTCAGAATTTCCATAATTCATTTATCTTTGGAAATTCATATCTTTTTCCTGGAGTGTCGAGAAAAATACGCGGTCGGTTGTGTTGGACTCGTAGCGACGTTCTCTACGCGTTAGTGTAGCTATTGGTCAAGTTCTAGTATCGTAATTTCCGTCGTTCGTATCGTCCTTTTTCCTATTGCCTCGATTTGCGTGCTTAACCCCTGTTTCGCGATCCGTCCGTCGGAGGGTGCCGAGGAGTTCCGTCGGAGCCGCAGTTTGACGAGTTTCCACCGGAGCAGCCGTACGAGTACCCCGACCCGGCCTGGGACCAGCGTTTTCCAAGCAAGCCGCAATCCTTGACCACTCTTGTACTTATTTAGCAATTTGCATTAAATTGATCCATGCATGTGAACTGTTACTTGCACTTGTAGTTTACCTATGCCATACTATGTCATCCTTGCCACTGATTGCCAAAGGTTGCTCTCATTGTTACTACTCGCATGCTTAGTAATTGCTTAGTTGCTTAATTGAACCCTACATGATAATTATACATGTTTTTGTGTAAAATAAATTGTAGGTGTTTCTTATGTGTCGAGTTTACGTACTAGATACCCTGTAGGACTTTTGCAGGGGCGAGTGTAGGTGGTTAGGTGTCTGGGAGACTTCGGGGAGTCTCTATTTGGAGAGTACATGTTGCGGGTACGGTTGTGTAGGAACCTTGGGCTATGGGGTTCCTGTTGTGGTGACACTCGTTGTTGAGACTGTTGTTTTGAGTAGAGGGATGGTGACTCGCCGCGGCAGCTTAAGGACCGGTTCTTGTGCTTGCTTGCTCTTTGGTCTACTAGCATACCACGTGACTTGTATGGGCGGGCTGGATCGGGATACTTAGCGGAGGACCTGGATGGCCCGCCGTGGTGTAGAGATTAGTGGTATTGGGTGTTGGAGCGTTTTCTCGACCCACGAGCGAGAGGATATCCCACCTAGCCCGTGGTACGCCTTGTCACACCCTTCAGGACCTTCTTTTCCTATGTTGTGGTTAGAGGATCCCAAACCCGAGGGACGGGCGCCTACCGATCGATGCTTTGTAGAGTGATCTTGTGCGTGTTGCTTTGCTTGGGCCACGACGGTGGTCTTTTGTTTGAGTACCTCTTCACGTGGGTACAGTTGCTTACTCTCTACGAGAGATATATAAATCTATACGTATAGTCTAGCCCAAAGTATGGGCACTACCTCCGAGCGACCCACTTGATTAGCATTTACTACTTCTCCCCTCCGATATGTGTTTTACGTCCGGCTTCGAGCTGTGGTCCGAGTGGAGGTGTGCTTGGACATAAAATTTGACCCTTGCGGGATTGTGTTGTTTCTGCAAGGCCACTTATAAAATTTGACTAATAATAAAATATGATTCACATAGACTTGAGGTATAATGCTTTAGGTGCTAGCCCTTGCTTATCCTTGAAATATCCGAGCATGCATACATTGTTGCTAGGTAGTTGCGGCTTGTTGAGTACTTTATGTACTCACGGCTTTTCCACTTTGTTTTTCGGACGCCGGTGCAGAGGAGCCGGTCGAGCCGGCCGAGGGAGCCGACGAGTGGAGTGACGGTCTCGCCTACACTCGAGTTGCTTGTGGGTATGGTCTTCATCACCGATCTTCATCGGAGATGCTTTCGCTTCGCTTCGCTAGATTTCTTCTTTGATGTCGCGATGGCTCGCGTGCCACGCTCTTGTATCCATGAGATTGAGACATGTGATTGATAATGTACTATTGGAGATTCTGTTATCTTGCCTTGTTTACATTCTTTATTTATGGTCCGGGAGTGGCATAGAGGTACAAAGGGTTCGGGTTTCACTTAGGTGAAATTCGGGTCCTCACACCCACCTAACGGAGAATTAGTCCCCGGGACACGAAACCATGTCAACGGTCAAAGCTGGACCCACTCCCGTATGATCCTCGTGAAAGGATGAATCAAACGAGGGCGAGCTCGACCTTCCCCACTTGAGGAAAGGTCGAATCACGTTTCGCACGACCTTGCCCCCAAGCTCGGGAAAGCCCCGACTCGCACGACATCCGGGCGACC
>JAUNZO010000698.1:0-16702 GCA_031894775.1 Chloris gayana | reverse complement strand
ACCATCATGTGCTAGGCCGCACGGGGCTCCGGAGCATGTTGACAGCAAAAAAAAAATGCCAGTTTTCGACACTGGGCCGCACGGGGCTCCGGAGCCAGGCGTGGTGGTCTGCCCAACAGGATGGGTCGCGGCCGAGGAAGCTTCGCTGAAGCGACTGCAGGTTTCTCGGCGGCCGGGCGCCCACCGCCAACCGGGGTTCCGGCAATCACAGCCGCCCCGGAGAATAAGCAACATTCCGGTGGGGCGGTGGAGATGCACGGCTCTGCGCCACAGCAACACCAGTTCAAGAGCAGCAGTGGAACAAACGAAGCACAGGAGCCTAATCGTCATTCAGGCAAGGTTCTGACTTGTGGTAAGTGCTCACAGAAAGGCCATACTACGCTGGATTGTAAGACCGTCTACTACTGTGACATTTGTGAAGGAGTTGATCACCCCAACTATAAGTGTCCCATCCTCAAGATGCCGAAGCCGGTTGCTTATGCAGTAGGGTATTCGGTTGCGGGGCTTGGGTTTTATCACATACCACATACGGATTTGTCAAAGAAGAAGGAGTCTCGCTATGCTCGAGTGCTGATTGTGGGAGGCACTATCACGCTCAACCAAATGATTGATCAACTTCAAAAAGCTGTGCCGGGTAAGAACAAGTGGGACCCCATCTTACGGAAGGACGGGTCCTACGTGGTTACCTTTCCTTCCAAGGTTGAACTTCAACGTGCTATTCATTATGGTGGTTTGGCGGTCAAGGAAAATGGGGTGGCCACTGGGGTAAGACTGGAGTTTGAAGCTTGGCGTGATAAGGAAGAAGGCTACCTCCTCCCCAAGGTGTGGATGAGAGTCACCGGTTTGGGGAAACCGCTAAGGGAATACCTAACTCTTTGGGCAGTGGGCTCTATTTTGGGATCTACCCAAATGGTGGATATGAAGACCACCCGCAAGAATGACTTTGGGCGAATTCAAGTTGCGGTCTTAGACCCATATCTCCTCCCATCTTCTCTAGATGTGGTGATCGGAGATAGGTATTTTGAACTAGCCTTTGAATATGAATCGAGGGGCGTTGATGAGAATGGTGAGGAAGTTGACTTCAATTTTGGCAACAGTGAAGACAAAGGTAATGAAGAGATGGACCTTGATGGGCTAGAAGATAATGGAAATAGAAGCCCCAAGAGGGCTAAAAATTCTGAGGATAAGGAGGATGGGAGTGGTCTAACGGATACTTCGAATGTAAACAACAATAATGGGGAGCAAGCGAATGTTGAGGCTAAATTTAAGGCCATGGCGGAGGAAATTTTAGATAAAGTCTGTGATAAGTTGATCAATGAGTGTGCCAATAAAGTGATGGCCGAGGATGATGACCTGCTAGTGGATGGTATTTTGGAACCTGTAGACTACGAGGATGACTCGTCCCGGATGATGAGCAGCAAGATCGAGATGATATGGTACAGGATAATGATCAGAGTTGGTTTATCTCCCCTGTTGTTGACCGAATTGTGGTCAGTCCTGTTTTGACTGGAGATGGTGCCAGAACTGAAGGGGAACATATGCAGCGCGGGCTTGGGGGTTCGCAGGAGGATGCGGTGCTGTCTGTGCACACGGCAGAACCGGTTTTGGACCCTGTTCAGCTTATTCCGAGTCAGGCAGTGGGTTTCGGTTCCGGGCTTCTGACCGAACAGCAGGAAGGATCCGGCCAGGTCTTTCAGGAGGGGCAGCTGAAGCCCGACTCGGCTATGGGTGCCATGGCGATCGGCACTCGGGAGACTGCAGCCACTCGGCAGCAGCCAATATTCAGGAAGCTTCAGCCAACCCGCAGCGGTCAAGCCCTCGTCTTGCTGGCATCTTAGATGATAATGTGTTGGACCGGGCCAAGAAGCGAGCAGCGTGGAAGAATCTCGACGGGGAAGGTAACTCTCCATCAATCCTCTCTTTCAGTGATTCTTTGATTACTTCCAAAATATCCAATTTAGGAGTGAAAATTGGTAAAGGTAATAGTGACATGATTCAAGCAGTAAATATTCTTAGAACATGTGAATATGAACGTCTTTTCTTATTGCCTACTAGTGAGGTAGAGGAAATGCATGACGACAGAAATTCACAAGACGTGGATATAGATGATGATTTTGACTTTGAAAACCTCACTCTAGGCTACTTATGTGGCAATTTAATGGAGGAGGTTATGGATGAGGACAAGTGATCACCTTAGTAGTGATTTTGAGACTGTCTTCAAGAAACACAAATCAAAGAAGTCAAAAAAGAGAGCAAAGGTTAGGGTAGTAAAAAAACATGGGGTTAATCAAAAATGAAAGGAATTTTTTGGAATAGCAGAGGTCTTACAGACTTGGCTAAACATAGGTTCCTAACTGAAACAAGTAAAGAACGGAAGCTAGACTTTATAGCTTTACTTGAAACCGGAAAGAAGGATTATTCCCAAACAACCCTAAATAATATTTGTGGGGGTCAAGAGTTTTTTTGGCACTGGTCTCAACCTCATGGTAGATCCGGTGGCATTTTGCTAGGCATAAACCTTGAAGTTTGTGATATTGGTAGCGTAGATGAAGGAGACTTCTATGTGAAGTTTCATCTTCGCAACAAGGTGGACGGTTTCAAATGGATTTTGGTGGCGGTCTATGGGGCTGCCCAACCAGAATTCAAGGAAGCCTTTTTGGCCGAATTAGTACAAAGTTGCACAAAGGAAGATCTACCTATGATTGTGGGGGAGATTTTAACATCATCCGTAACCCAAGCGAAAAGAGTAATGATAATTATAATGATAGATGGCCTTTCTTATTCAACGCTGTCATTGACAGCCTGGATTTAAGGGAATTGGAACTATCAAATAGGAAATTCACTTGGGCGAATTCTTTATCCGTACCCACATACGAGACGTTGGATCGTATTCTTGTGAGTACTCGAATGGGAATCAAAATACCCTCTAGCAACGGTTCAGGCATTGACTAGGGAAATTTCGGACCACACTCCCTTATTTCTTGATACGGGAACCAGGACACATTCGACTAAACAACCAATATTCAGGTTTGAGCTTGGATGGTTGCTTAGGGATGGCTTCCGTGAGACGGTCTCTAAAGTGTGGGAAAACGAGAAAGGAGGTAGATCACCCTTACAAAGATGGCAATGCAAGATCCGAAAACTTAGACAATTCCTAAGGGGTTGGGCTAAAAACATGAGTGGATCATACAAGAAGGAGAAGGAAGCCATAATTAAGAAGGCGGATGAATTAGATAAAAAAGCAGAAAAGCAACCTTTAAGTGCCCCGGAAATTGACCTTAAAAACTGTTTAAAACAACGTCTAGTCCACATGCTCCGGGAGGAAGAGCTTAAATGGTATCAAAGAGCAAAATCCTCTAGAATTCTCTATGGCGATAGCAACACAAAGTATTTTCACCTTGTGGCTAGTGGAAAACATAGAAGGACTAGAATTTTCAGATTAGACCAAGAGGAGGGTGTCATAGAAGGTGATGAAAACTTGAAAAAGTTTATTACCAATTATTACAAGGGCCTCTTTTGCTCACCGGATAACAACGGTTTCTCTCTAGTAGAGACGCAAAAAGATGACATCCCACAAGTTTCTCAAGAGGAAAACGACATTCTTGCCTCCGGTTTCACGGAGGAAGAAATTAAGAAAGCAATCTTCCATATGGAACATAATAAGGCGCCGGGACCTGATGGATTCCGGCAGAATTCTACCAAACTTTTTGGGAACTTATCAAAGGTGACCTTATGGCGCTTTTTCAGGAATTCCATAAGGGGGACTTGCCCTCGTTTAGTCTCAATTTTGGTATAATAACCTTACTACCAAAACAAAAAGAAGCAAAACAGATACAACAATATAGACCCATTTGCTTACTTAATGTAAGCTCAAAATTTTCACAAAGGTCTTGACAAATAGATCGACATTAGTAGCGGAGAAAGTCGTTCGACCTTCACGGACCGCGTTTATGTCCGGAAGAAACATTATGGAAGGGGTGGTAATTTTGCATGAAACTATTCATGAGATGCATAGGAAGAAATTAAATGGGGTCATCCTCAAATTAGACTTCGAAAAGGCCTATGACAAAGTCAATTGGTCCTTTCTCCAACAAACTTTACGGATGAAAGGATTCTCACCAATTTGGTGCAAATGGATTGACCAAGTAGTACAAGGGGGAGTGTGGGTGTTAAGGTAAACGATGATATTGGTCATTATTTTCAAACAAAAAAAGGCCTCCGGCAAGGTGATCCTTTATCTCCGATACTCTTTAACCTCGTAGCCGACATGTTGGCCATCCTCATTGAGAGGGCCAAAGCCAACGGTGACTTCAAAGGGGTGGTACCGCACTTGATTGATAATGGCCTTTCAATCCTTCAATATGCGGATGACACGATATTGTTTATGGAACATGATGTGGAGGATGCTAAAAGTCTTAAACTAGTGTTAAGCACTTTTGAGCAATTGTCCGGTCTAAAGATTAATTTCCATAAAAGTGAACTCTATTGCTATGGCAAGGCCACGGTTCATGATAAGGAGTATGCCCAACTTTTTGGTTGTGCCAATGGTAATACGCCTTTTAAGTACTTGGGAATACCTATGCATCATAAGAAATTGTCCAATAATGATTGGATAATCATAGAGGAGAAGTTTCGGAGAAAGCTAGCTAGTTGGAAAGGAAAACTACTTTCGGTAGGGGGACGTTTGGTTCTTATAAACTCTGTCCTAACTAGTTTGGCAATGTATATGCTCTCTTTTTTTGAAGTCCCTAAGGGAGTGTTAAAAAAACTAGACTATTATAGGTCACGGTTTTTTTGGCAATGCGATGAGCATAAAAAGAAATATAGACTTGCTAGGTGGAGCATTGTCTCGTAGGCCAAAGGATTTTGGTGGCTTAGGCATAAAAAATCTTGAGGTCCAAAATACTTGCCTCCTTAGCAAATGGCTTTTTAAGCTATTGAATGAGGATGGAACTTGGCAAAACCTTCTAAGAAGGAAATACTTGTCAAATAAAACAATAGGCCAAGTTAAAAAGAAACCCGGAGACTCTCATTTTTGGGCCGGCTTGATGAAAATCAAAGACCAATTCTTAGAATATGGTCATTTCAAGATCAACAATGGTATCGAAGTTAGATTTTGGGAAGACACTTGGCTTGGTGATAAACCCCTCAAAACCACCTTTCCTAATCTTTATAACATTGTTAGAAGAAAGGATGATACGGTGTCAAATGTGGTAGGCTCCACCCCTTTCAACATATCCTTTAGAAGAGCACTTGTAGACCGTAACCTCCAAGATTGGTATGCTTTAGTGGCCAAAGTGTTGACCACTCCTCTTAATGAGGAAAATGACATCTTTGTATGGGATTTGCATGCTAATGGGTTGTTTTCGGTTAAATCTATGTATAAGATGATCATGCAAAGCGGGGTAGTCCCCCTTAATAGTCCAATTTGGCAGATTAAGATTCCACTTAAAATCAAGATCTTTCTTTGGTATCTAGTGAAGGGTGTTACCCTCACTAAGGATAACCTTGCAAAAAGAAACTGGAACGGATCACAAAAATGTTGTTTTTGTAGTTCCCTTGAAACTATTAAGCATCTTTTTTTTTATTGCAATTTTGCCCGCTTTGTTTGGAATATCATTTTTATTACATTTGGTGCTCAACGACCTTCGTCCATCTCGAATTTATTTGGCTCTTGGATTAATGCTTTTCCATCTAATCTTAAGAATCAGATTCTAGTTGGAGTGGCGGCCCTTTTGTGGGCTATGTGGTTGAATAGAAACGACATTGTTTTTAACAAAACAAAAACCATAAACTTCTTGCAGGTTATTTTCAGAACAACTTATTGGATTCGCACATGGTTGCCATTGCATAAAGATGATGGAGTACAACAAAATCTCAAAACCGGCTGCAGAATGTTGGAGACAACAATCATGGAGATTTTTGCAAAGTTCGGGTGGAGGTTTTCCAATAGGATTGAAGCTTAAAGGTGCTTGGTGTACTAGCTTGGTCCGTGTATCTCCTGTTCGGTTGTGGTTTTTTAGACTTTGATGCTGTGAGTCCTCCGTGGTGTTATCGCTAGCCCAGTGTGCCTTGTACACCGGCCTTAGCAGTTTCGTGTGTCCAGTTTGCCTCATGTTGGAGGTCGACCTGGTGCTTCATGCTTGGAGCTGAGTCTTTGTACTCGCGTGTGGGTAACTTTGTCTGTCTTCATTGTAAACGTACGCTATGTACACCGTTTCAACGGTGTAGAGGCGGGAACAAGTGTTCCATTATCTAAAAATTTAAAAAATTTGTGTATATACAAAAATAAAAAATTCATACTTAAAGTATATCTAAAAATAATTAAATTATCATTAAATAAATAAATATTTTATAAATATTTTGAATAGGACAAATGATCAAATGCGAGGTCTAAAAAATAATGAATGCTTATATTTCGAAGGGAGGGAGTAACTGGAAGGATCATGCATGTTGAGTCACCAACCACAATGACTATACAGGCCCTTCGTTATTAGCTTCACCAAACGTTGAAGCATGGTCCTGGATAGATATTGCACAGTAACCATCGGGTCTGAGAATGTTCGGCTCCAATCGAGATTAGCCCCCAAATATGTGCTGGTTTTGACGGTTGGGTTCTATATACAGTGCTATATTATAGCCGGCCGGTTCAGTTGTACAGACGTACAGTCAGGTTAGTTGGCGCTGCTGCTCCAAGCAGCAGGGTAGGTCACCCGTCCACTTCACAAACCGACCCGTCCGTTACACTGTCTGAATTGAACCCATGGTGTTTGGGGCTACCTCTCGATCTCTATCGAATTTAGAGTACGTACTGCCGCTGCGTGTGGGTGCTGATCGATCGCCTTCATCTCCGACCCTCGCATAAATTGGCTTAGGCTACAGACGTCATTAGCACGAAAGATGTCATTTGCTGAAAGTGCTTAATTTGGAAGCTAGTTACGTAGTACGTACGCACCAGAGATTGCACTTTTGACGACATCGATCCTGCGTTGTGCGCTTAATGAATCGAATTAAGATTGATCGGCAGTTCTGCACCACTGACGCAGTGTTGCTGATTATAGTATTAATTATGCCTGGATCATTATTATGAGGTGCTAATAACGAACTTGACTAACTGATGATGCACATGCGTATCTCTGGGGATGGCGACGCTGCATATAGTGTCGGGCAGCTTATTTATGCGTGGTACATACAAGTGCTGTATAGTGGCATGCATCTCCGTCAGCACAGCTAAGGCGGCGAATAATGTTGGAGAGAGATGAGAATTCTGACGAGGCGTTCCATCGGCTTCTTGATCGAGGCTCTCTGAATGAACTCATAGATGAGAACCACTTCGAGTGCTATCAATGTTTCACAGAATGAGTGTATGCACAATGGGTAAGGTCGATTTCTTCCTTTTCATCAAGATCGTGTGCAACAATCAATTTTGTCTGTTCTCCATGAACAATGCGAGTAGTTCGTACTACTTTTGAGATTGTAGTAGCAGGGGCAAACTGAAGGCGCAGCAGTGAGCTAGTGACCGACCAAGCAAAATGTCCAAAAAGAAAAAGGGAATTGTCTGTTTGTAATAACGAGCGGATCGAGGCCGCCTATTGGTTGTTAAGCTAGAGCACACACCACAGTATGTCGGATCAGAGGAAAGAAAAAGCGCAGCCAGTGAGCGGTCGATTTCAGCGATTAGCGTGGGGGATGGCGACCGGGGCCTTGCGTGCGTGCGTGCGCCGAGGGCGACGCGTTCGGAGACGCAAGCAGAATCCGGCCGCGTTGGCGCCTTCCAACTTCCGATGCTCTCTCTTTGTCCCCGTCGCAACGCCGCAGCCGCATGTTTTTATGGGTGCATTACTGCAGAGTATCTAAACGCTGTTTTTATCGTCCCTCTGAGATGTTCAGGCTAGCTAGCTAGGCGCGGGCGGGCAGGCAGGCAGGCAGCCGTGTCTCTCTCGCACGGCAGAAGAAGGGCGCCCCTCGCTGCTGTTGCACCGTCGCCGTTGCGGCCATGTGCGCGGCGCGCGGGACGCGGGCGCCGCCGGGCCCATCCGCCGCGCGCGTGACCACCGGTGTGCAGCGCGGCACGGCACGTCGCTCTCGCCGGCTGTCGGGCTGGTCAAGCTGCGGGGGATCGAGCACCGTCCGTCCGATCCGGCACTGGTGAAGCATCTGGCGGCTGCCTCCACGCATATTCACGCGCACCTCGTGGACGACGACCCACGTACTGCTCCGAGTTCCGGCCCAGCCGTGACGTCCACGCCACCGTATTTACGCCGGCGGCACCCGGCTGGTCGCGCTTGCCTTTCGGGCGCCCGTGCACGTGCCTGTCGGGGGGCAGAGAGAGCGTATTTACTGACCCATCGACCAGAGCTCGTTTTCCTCGGTACTGTCACTGTACGCCACCCAGCTGAGTACTGTGTGTGTCCGGCAAATGCATGCACCAGTAGCCCGGGAACATGGGGCGTGCGCAAGTGCAGGCCGATGGGGGCCGGCCGGCAGAGGACCGGCCGGCCGGCGTACGGGTTGTGTGGCTGCAGCTACCCGACGCGGTCGAGCCCTGGGGACAGACAGACTGCTTTCACTGCGGATCTGCGGCAACTACTCTTTGCCACGGGCATTCATTCGGCCGCGAGGATGGCGCGGGTATATGGCCGCACTGGAAGGGAGGAGGGAGGACCCCAAAAATACTGGGACACTGGCGGTGTAGAGATCTACTACTTACACACTACCGGTAGTGTAACTGTTTGTCTATTCAGGCATCATACTGCACAGAGTACGTACGTTCGTCGTCGTCAAAGGTTTATGTGTCGTGTCGTAACTCATAATTACTATTGAATACATACACTGCTTACTTCATTCGAGAATTGTGTGTACAGTACTTCAAAGGGCTCTCTTTTTGTTGGTCATGAATACTCACTCCATGGTCCATGCCCCTTGGTGAAACTAGTACAGAGGGGTTCACTGAACGTTTTGGTGCAACCGCGACCGGCGTGCAAATCTGCATTTGGCCCAATAATGTTTGGGCTTTGTCTTGGATCGATCAGTATCGCCCTCCTCTGTACGCAGGCCGCCTGGCCTAGCCTGCGTGTAACTTGAAATTCTACCGACCCAGCCCATTAGTAATTGACCAAGTTGGACCAAGCCTGGCCTAGCCTCTGTACGCAGGCCTGTACTGTACTAGCCTTTGTGAACTTGAGATTGAGAATCCTCCTCACCAGAACTCAACGACCCCGGCCCACTTTTTTTTCAAAGGGACCCGGCCCACTTGAATCCATAGAAAACGTCCGGCCTGGCCGACCCGCGGTCTCGTTCGTCTATGGTGAGTTTGTGAGCACCGCCCAGCGAGAGAGAACAAGGCGATGGATGACGTGCGAGCGAAGGCCACGCCCCACCGGGACACGGGAAAGGTTTACCCGCATGGTCGGTCGTCGTTCAGAGAACCAGACCACGACTTGTCTGCCGCCGCCGATAAGGTGAGAGAGCTCGCCCGGGATAACGTGAACAGGTGCTTAGTCAATGACGAGCGTTCGACGCGGTCGTCGCCCATCTCCATCCGTGACCGCCGCCACAAGGCAGCAGCACGACCGAGCGACACACACATGATTCAGGGCTTCCGTTTTAATTCGCGGCCAAGCAATTAGCAACACGAGAAGATCGATTCCTCGCCCTCGTCCTCGAGGGAAGCTGATTGCGGATCGAATAAACAAACTAGCCGATCGCGGGGGACAGATATGCGCAACCGTTTGCAATTTTCTATTTCTAGGCTAGATCAGTCACAGCGTCAGAGGCGGTATGTGCGTGACTGAAGCAGCGCAAGTGGAACGCCAATAGCATGGGAAGGTTTTGAAAACGAGAGCAATATCATCTCGTCTCATGACTAACTCAATTGATCAATCCAACCAGCTACCACCACAGAACTGAACTGTACCTGAATTCAAAATCCAATACTTGGCGGTTAATTAGCCAGCCATGTCATACACAGATCAATCGAACCCTTGACCACAATGAACGAATCGATCAGCTACTAGTACATAGAAACCTTTGTTCTGAACAAGGAAAAAAATTACAACCGAAGAAACATCACGTAGCAACGCCGTCTATATAGTACTCCACGAAGTAATAGCCTAATTAATTAAGCAGCATGATCCATGGCCGCCGTCGGTTCCTCCTGGTGGAGCCCCATGTCTTCTGCTTCTGCAACAATGACATGGCAGAAGCTAGGCGTCAGAAACAATGACCCCACGCATCCGAATTACTAACCAAATGAATTATGATCGGCGCGCTGGCGATCGACTTACCGTCGGCGGCGGCGAGGCCCTTGTCGTGGCGCTCGACGCACTGGAGGATGTACTTGAAGGCCTCGGTCTCGCAGGGGATGGCGAGCGCGCCCTCGTGCCGGAACCCGAACTCCTCCTCGGCCTTCTCCAGCAGCAGCCGGAACACCGGGTGGCCCAGGTAGCTGGTCGGGATCACGAACCGGCGCTGCTCGGGGCCCACGTACACCGGGCAGTACCCCTTGGGCACGTCCGGCGGCGGCTCCGGGCTCTGGCAGCTCTCGTCGTCCGAGTCCACCGTCGTCGTCCGCTGCAGCCGCTGCATCACGAACGGCGGGATCGCCGACGCCGCCGCCTGCTTCGCTTCCTCCTCCTCCTCCTGCTCCTGCTGCTGCTTGCCCCCCATCGCCATCTGCCACTTGTGCAGCAGCTCACGCAGCCGCGCCATCTGCTTCAGCCCCGTCGCCGCCGCCTTCGCGCCGCCGTCGTCGCCCATGATCAACCTGCCTGGGTGTGCTTCACACTTCGTCGCAGAGCAGTGTGGTGCCGTTAGTTCTTGGGTGGGATCTCGAAGAGAAGTTGAGAATGAACTTCGTCGTCACCAAGGAGCGGGCGTCAGGCATCACGCAGCACGGGAGCGCAGGTGATTATATAATCAGCCTGTACTCGTTCGTACTCCATCAAGGGTAACATGGCGCGGCGAATATAAAAGATTCCTGTGAATGGATTATTAAAAAAACTGCTTGATTAGCTAATCGCCGGCGTGTCGCTCAAGAACACACCCTACAGCGTTCCGTCAGTGTTCGATATACGTCCTGTTAAGTTAAGCGGGTCTGCTTTAGCTCGATAGCTTTAGGCACTAGCCTACCTCTGGCAATGATAGAGAAGACTAGTCATGCCTTGCAAGTTAAGCACGGATATTAATCTGCGCACAGTTAGTCGTACGAAACAGAGCTGACCCTCCGTCTCTGAACCTGGACCAAAAAAAAAAAAAATCAACAACAAATGCTCGATCGGGTGTGTGCTGGAGATTTCACAGCAGCAGGGCCCTCAACTTTTGCAGTCCACACTTTACACAAGAACATGCCTGCATTATTGTGTCCGATCGATGCCAGGTTTCAGGGCATGATTCTTCGGCCTGCTGCCGGTGCAACTGTGTAAAATATTGCAGGGAATTTTTTTTCCCTACATTAAAAGGGCAGGAACACACACAATGATGCTATTTCTGTCATCTATTCAGACAGAATTCTTCTAATCAATTGCGTGCAATAACTAATGACCTTGGGTGGCAGTCTGGCAGGTTGTAAACAAGGATAAAGTATATTCCACCGTATTACTTTGCTTGACGTGCCAGACAATCGTTAACACATGGCATCAACACCCATAAAATATATTGCAAGGATGAATATTTCAAACTGTGGTCCCTGATCCGCCTCATGTTTTAATGCCGTAGCAACAGTTCTTATATCACAGAGAAAAATAAAACTGCTTTTCCTTACTTACCAACGAAATGCAACGACGTTTGTGTAAATTTCTGCTCAAGCAAGGAACACCGACGCGTTCGTGGATGGTGCTAGATTCTCTCACAGTCAGATAAGGCCAGAGGCATCGCTTGCAAAAGCGGGGCGCGGCAACGTGCGAGCACATGACGGACCAGCTACCTGTCTTCACGGGATACGTACCTCCCCTCCCCGAGAGGGATCACATGAGACGCCCCATGTCGCGTACTCGGCAACGTCGCATGCCACCAAAAGGCGACGACGGCGAGCGGCGGCCGGCGAGGCCAAGGCCCCAAGGAAAAAGCGAGGGAGAGAGCCATGTGACGGAGATAGGTGGAGGGTGAGGAGGCGATTGTTGGTACGGCGGTCCTGCTGCTTTCCGATCCGTGGCGGCCTTGATTACTCGGCGGCGGTTATTAGTTAACTGTCTGTCGACACTGATCAGTCACTAACCGGGGCGGTGCCGGTCTGACAGAGTGTCAGCGTGTTTCGTCGAAATCGGCAACTACTACGCCTGTTCCCTAGCTGGTTCCGTTTCCGTACTCCACCAGATTTCAAGTTGTGCGATCTGAATGCTGGCTTCTCGTGACAACTTGTTCAGAATCTTCTTCTCCAGAATCTCCAGCCTCCAAAACAGGGTCCTGCAGGTTCAGTCTGAAAATCCTCCATGCTACAAGAAAAGAGAACTTTCGAAAAACAAACTGATCGATGTGTGTCCGAACGAAAAGTGACCACCGACTAGCACGATCAACTACTGGGGGCCGTCGAATTCGATGCTTCCGATTCCATGATGAGTTGGTGACTTTGGGGTGATGCATTGCGTTCAGAGTCGTGCGGCTACATACAGCCATGGCGCCGCCGCACCGGACCGTACGGAACAGCTGTATCGATGCTGGAAAGGAATTGGAAATCCAGATGAGTTTTTTTTTTTCCGGAAAGAATAAGGGATCGATGGCGGCCAGGTGTGAGCGATAAGTTAAACTAAAATGCCACTGCTAGCTGGTGGTGACCGTGAGATTTGAGACGGACATGACTGCTGGGAACTAAACGCCACAACGGAGGAGCGGACATGACTGCTGTCTGCTGAACGCCAAGAACGGGGAAGCAATTTAAGTTAATATGGGCTGAATCTGTTGCCTTTGCTACTCCCAGCCCAAGGACCAACCTAGGACTTGGTGGGTTTTCATATATAGCCCAAAGGAACAAATGCATTTCGGGCCCTGTTTTGCTTGCCCAACCGTCATAATACCCCGATTTTCTTAGTACAGTTTATTTACTCTGCAACGATGCTCAAAAAAGAAGACGGATCAAACCAGTTGCGAATTCAGCATCGACTCTCCAATACTATATTTCTCTCCAACAGAGTGCTTCTTGAGGATCCGATCCCACATAGATGTAGGGGAAACACGCACACAAATATATACGTACATCTTTCCATCACACAAGTCCTAGTCTATACATACTAGCAAATGAAGTGACCGCACCATCCTTTTCCTCGCAGTAAAGAAGGGCAGGAAACTAAAGTGCCAACATCACAAAGCGCGAAAAAAGCGTAAAGGAAGACACTTCTATATGCCGATCGAGTCCTGTGACTGGGAGCACCAATCACACCAGCCTTCGCAGGAAAAAGCAGCTTCCAACGAGTTGGACAGTCCGTAGTCTAGTAGGTAGATGTTTACTGTCGGACAGTGACCGCCACGTTATCCAAAGAGCACCTTTTTTTTTCTATCTCTGTTTATCTCTACGACTTATCCATTCAACTCTTTCCGTTCCTTCTTCCGTGGATGCTTTTCGTGCCTTTTAATGTTGATGAGAGGCTTTACCTTATCCGCTCAGAACATGGTTGATGCTCTTCCTCCAGTGAAGATCACACAAGGGCGATAAACTAACGAGGCAGGTAGAGGTGATCTCCACTGAGGTGGCAACATCGAGATTCTGAGATCCACTGCTATTCCTGCATCAATATATTTTTCAAGTATAGTACTTTTTTTATTAAACGAAAAAAGTAGCAGTGTTGTATAGTAACTAAAAGTATTATCCAGTGTCAAACATGAATCAGGTAAGGTAGATTAGTACTTCAACATCGATAAACAGAGAAAACACGTCGCTGATATGCAGCTACCTGGAGCAATGGAATCTTTATAAACTGCTTCCTACAGGCTACAGAATACTTACCACATGCGTCTTTGATATTACCCTGCTATTTTGCAGATTCTTGTCCTGTCGACTATTATATCCCTAATGGAATCCTAGTGCCTGATCACGAACACCAGCAAATATCTTAGAGCTACTAGATCCACAGCCCTTCTCTACTCCTTATAATAAGTTTCATCAAAACGTCCATGCCAGTTTTGGTGTACGCCCGTACGCCCAATTTTGGTGTACGCCCACCTCCGGTCGTTTTCAGAGTTCGATTCGTGTAAGATACAGATAGATCGTTCCTTTTATGATCAAGTTCTCTCGATCAAGCTGACGTCAAGGAGTTTGACATTGCTCCGCAGGTGCCCGTGACTCCGAGATGAAGAAACACCACCCGGATCGTCTTCCAGATGCCGTCGAGACATCAGCAGCTGAGGAGCATCCGCACCCGATCATGGAGGTCGTGGAAGTACGAGTTGCCTCTCTCCGCCGGCCACTTTCCGGTAGTCGGCCTCAACTTAGACATGGTAAAACAGATGCACGTCGAGATGTGCTCCACTCTGGTATTTTTCTTGCCAATTTTCGTGATCATCTGCGCCTCCGGCGAGCTGTCGTTGAGTGCCGCCACTCTCTTGCCGGTGAACGCCATGGCACTCTGGCCAGCATTGTGTGCGATTTTTTCTCTCCACACCTGTCCTCTGTCCTCCGTGCATGAAGTCGAGCCGCAGAGGGTGCATGCGGCACAGAGGAGATTGACCCAGATGGAATGCACCATGGCATCGCCACACACCCTCGCTCACCGAGACACCGACGATGGAGGAAGCGCGTCGCACGATCGTGTCTTGCTCGCCGCCTGGGACGCAGCACCTCATATTTTCCCCCGTTTGGGTGTCCGGTGTCCCCACCCTCTACGGCACCGACGCCGTCAACGAGAATAATAGGCGCTGCATTCTTTCCCGATAACAAGGTATTGATGGTTGCTTGCCTATGTTCTATTATCTGAAAACTCAATCTCTCCAGCCTAAGTCACTCCGTCTTATGAAACTGGATTACACTTCTCTGTCCAATTAGTAGAGCTGTCCAAATTGAAGTTGTATAGTCAGATTATGATTTGCCATATGCATCACATTCATCAAAGCTGTTCCAAAAAAAGAATCTTTTTAATAATGAATCTGGGTGAATGACCACTTTTTTTACCTACCCAGCATATGATTGTACAATATAATGATTCTTTTGTTGAAATAACTACGCCTGATATGTATGAAAAGAAGTTTCTTTGATAAACACATATCTTTCAGTTTGTTATTATTCTTTGGTAATTGAAGCAGACTCATAGAAGTGGTGTATTTTCCATGGATTTATCGATTTGATTTACACTTGTACATATAGACCTTTCTCAGCTGTACAGATATATACCGTTCTATTCATCATCTGATTCAGCTAACTGGCCTCTATCCAATCAGTCTCTTTTCCAGTGTGAAAGTAGAGTAAGATAAATAAAATGGCATACATCACTTCCATGAAAAGGAGGAGCACGGGTGAGGATGTTTCTCATTTTTGTTTCTTCAATCTGCTTCAAAATATTTGCTTCATGTTTGGCTAAACAAGGTCATATATTCCACTCTTAAGGCATAACTCTTATTTATATTATTTTCCAATTATTCTACAATTAATTTGTGACATGTGAGATTGCTCTATCCGATTGATAATCTTTGATGAAAAAGGTTGGGTTGCTGTATTTTGGATTCTAATTTCTAATAATATTTGTGGGATAGGTTCCTTTTGTTCTGAAGCATACTTGCTTTTATTGGACTAGACTACTCCTGAGCAATTTAACGGATTACTAGAATGGAAAACCATTTATTCTGGTTCTCTAAATATGAAATATAGCTTATGAAGCTCTGATATGTACTTAAGAAAGTTTTGATTTCAAATAAAAAAAAATTGTTTTAGAAGAAAGATGCGAAAGTCATTTCTCATATTGCATAATTTGGCCCCTAGGGCATCTATTGTAAAGGGCAAAAATGTAATTTCTCATATGGCATCATTTCTGTAATTTTTTAACTTCTATTGCAGAGCACACAAAGGACTTTCATATCTTGAAAATATGGTAATATCTATGATTGATCTGTGTATGCATGTCAAACATGATAGTAGCAATAATGAGTTTCTGTAATTCAAGATGTGGCTGTAAATTTATAATCGAGTTGTTTGCGTCAGGGTCAAATAGTTCTGTCCAAGGATGAGTTAGTGTAGTAAATAGCCTTTTGTAATATTTAAATAAGGTGTGGAACCATTTTCTAACTAAAACTTACATTTTTACAAGTAATCGATTCAATTTTTATTTTACCTTTTCTAACAAATTTTAAACACCCGTAGCAACGTACGGACACTTTGCTAGTAATTATAATGTCCAAAGTTCTAGTCATTGTCATCCGTAGTGACCAGACTCTCGGCTCTAGAGATTTCTCCATCGCTGGTACGTGGTCTCAATGCAGGCCCCTCGTCAGACATCCAACGGCTGGAAACGCGCTCAGTTTATCATCAAGTAGGGCAGGCGTCAATACGTGTCGCGCTTTCACCTCGACACGAGGGCCTCGCCGTTCTCCCGTGCGTGTCACACCAGGGATGGCTATGTGCAGTTGGATCTTATCAATTTTTTTTAGGGGACAATTGGATCTTATCTGATCCAGGAAACTCGTGGATACGTGGGGCCCAATACGGGGTGGGCCGGCCCGGGCAGTCAAATATCTAGCAAAATGACTATTAGTCGTAAATAATATTAGTCGTAAATGTAACACC